>APFE030249288.1:46907-103207 GCA_000404065.3 Pinus taeda
TGTATGAAACAGTCCCTTTGACTTATATTTTAATAAAAATATAACTAGCTATTTATATATTACTCTAATATTTATATATTTAATAACTTTTATAACTAACTATTAATTACTCTAATATTTAGATATAATAACTTTGATAACTAACTATTAATTTATATTAAATTATGTTATAATTTATTAATTAATATATATTTATAATTGTAAGTGTATAAAATGGTCCATTTACTTTTATTTTAATAAGAATATAACTAACCAAAGTAACTTATTTAATTAAATAATGGTTATACCCCTAATCCAGTCCTAACTAATCGTTTCCCGATCAAATCCAGCCGCTGTCAATATAGCCATTACCTAGTCAAGAAATATAGCCGTTGGAGGTTCTGCTCTATCTATTTAACATGCAAAGCGAGATCTGTTCATTCAACTTGTCTTGATGGTGAACCACACTGGTTGGTTCGAAACGTGTCGACAAATGAAATATCATGTGATTTACGCCGAAAAATATTTCTTATTTATGTTAAAATTGCTCATAAGATTAACATAAAAACTCATTTTCACTTGCAATAAACTCATGAATCCTTAAGAACATGAATAGAATTTTGTTTATAATCTGAGGAGGATCCTAGCACAGTAAAACTAATATTCCTAATCATACCACTTCCTTCCTTCACCTTAGCTCTAAAACCATGTTGAGAAACCAAGTGATATGAAGTTTAGTGCTTGATTCCTCTTTCTTGATAATTACTTTGAATATCATCTATCTTTTTATTACTTTTATGTTCTATTCACCAAGCAATTATACAAATGTTCAAATCATAAATATCACAAAGAGACAAAGAAATTAAGCTCCAAGCCAGGGCAAAACCCTAGAAAGGGGAAGATCCAAAAATCCTTCTCTTATAGAACCAGATCAAAATGAGATATCCAAGAGCCAAGACCAAGACTAAACAACTAGATATATTCCAATTCAAGCCCTCCTCCAATTCCCCTCCAATAGTCAACATCAATGTTGGTTAACCTTCTCCAAATTTGGTCAAACTTTAGATTTTGGCCCTGCAATAGAGGCTAAATTTCGACCCTGCAATAGCACGTAAATTGCCTTAGAAAATTCACATGTGTGAGCTAGATAAGGGCAGAAAACCTTAGATTTTATCTCTCCTTTGTCTTCCTTCTTTCTCCCTTGACTTTATCCTTCTTCTTCTTGTCTAGGTGCGTGATTAGATAGAAGATGTGATGAGTGAATGAATGAATCAAAGAGGTCGAACTTTCCTCTTATATATAGTTTTCCTGGAGGGTCGAATAAGTGCCACTCAACTGAATTGGTCTTTGTGTTGACTCTTTCACTCAAAAATAAAATTCAATTTATTTTCTTTCGAATTTCCAAATGGGACATTACTCAAGTACAATTTCTTTTGACATATATAAATTATTTTGAATTGTTTTTACTCTTTGAGCATGAGGAACATGCTTTGACCAAATAAAATAATAATAATAATGATAATACATAAATGATAAAATTATATTATATTATGAAGACCACGGGGGCTTCACTGGGTAGCAATATCATACCATGTGCATTCATATTGGTGGATATATATTGAGGAAAAAATGACATAATATATTAGGGGATATATAGGGGGTAAAGGATTTTTATAATACCGGGTATAAAAAATGGAGCTCAAAGTTAATGAAAAAATATAAAGGGGTATAAAAAATATTGATGAAAAAATGGATACCTACAATATCTATTGAAAGTAGGGGTGTTTTAAATAGAGAAGGTGTATTGGGTTCATATTGGTAGGGGTTAAATAGTGTGATTCTTAGAGGTATTTCCAATATGTAGTCACAATAAGGGTATTGTTTAATATGCCATGGACACACATGACATGTCAGACGTTCATTTAGTGAATCCCCCATGATGAATACCAACACTAGTTACAATTTCAACATTGATCTCTTTAGTCTAGTTCCTAGAAACCTCTTATTCCTAAACACCTTATAAGTTCATCTCATCCAAAAGGTCTTCTTTACATATTTGGAAGAATATGTCAACTGCCAATCCCCACCTAAACTTAAAGTTTGACTCTCTCTACATTTCTCAACCTTCAGAACTACCTTATTATTATTCTTTGCAAATACTTTGCTTATTTCTATCATTCAAATAGGCTATCCCTTTAACCTATACATATTTCTCTCTATAATTACAATGGAATGTACCTCATCAAAGCTAGATATCGTGGGTCTAATTAGTGTCTTTTCATCTTGGAATTCTAAATAGAATCACTTTTTTTCCATCATAGAGACTAAGAACATACTCCACTTGAGTTTTGGTACCCATAACATATCCTTCACTTCCAAATTGACTCTCAAATCAAGATATAATATCACCATTCCAACCTCATTCACTACATGTTTGGAATCAAATCCAAAATCTACATGCAGTTATGAGTCCCACTCAATCCAGTTGTCAAACAACTCACATGCCCCAATCATATTCCATGTGAATCCACTATCTAGTAACCATGCACCCACTAGTAATTTGCATGAGGTAAGGTAGGAAATAAGTGAGAACTCAATTTTAAACTTCTTTGAAAACTCTTCCTCATACTCTACTGATGTAGGTATGTTGATTGGGTTCCCTTCCCCCTTTCTTCCTCTATGGACATTTTGAAGCATAGTGTCCCATATTATGATAGATAAAGTGCTTGACATTAGTTAAGTCCTCATTCTTAGGTTGTGAGGTTGAATCCTCACCCATGCTACTTGAACCTAAGCTCCTCATTTCCTGACTAGTAAGAGAAATATTCTCATCATTCCCACTCTTTTGTTTTCCTCTAGAAAATGATTTCTCCCAAATATCCTTCTGAGTGAATTGATCCCATATTTTGTAATTTTTTTATAAATTCTCTCATCGTAGAACACCTATCACAAAGGTATCCCAAGGTTTTGAGAACTCACTCAAGGATGTCCTTACAAGTGCATTCTCTTGCCCAACCTCTCCAATAACTCTAATATGATCTCAAACTTATTGAATCCTAGTGAGTATGGTGCCATTGTGTCTGATTTAGTCATCTTGGTGTTCCTAAGTGTAACCACCTCACCCTACATTTACCTACTTTCAAAAGATTTCCAGGGTAAACATGAGCTGAGTGTCACTGTGATAAGAGCCAACCTCCAAGTTCTACTTATGGAAGTGGGGTAGACACACCGACAACTTACAAACATCCCCCAGAGACTGCAGACCACTCAAGGGCCTAAAAAACACCCTAGGTGATCAATCCCTAAGTTGGAACCTTATTCACTGACCTAGATCCATAACCACATCCTTGAAACTTCATCCATGTGGTTGGAAGGCTATAACTACACTCACAGGGTTGTATCCATGCGGTTATGATCTAAATCCTCCAATTATGTGCCAACGGCTCCAAGATCTAAGCCACTTTTCATGCTAGTATCTAGACCACTGCCTAGAATATCATTTAACTTTACATAAGCATGGCAATGATGATAAAAATGATGAGAAATCAAAACTTAGGCAAGAACTTGACCTAGACATGCCTAATCCATGATAGTCATTTCATCAAACACATGGTAAACATATGAGCTACAAGTCATGAATGCATATCTGATCATAAACTCCTGAACATCATCTGAGAATCAATAATAAGGTTTCAATACCCTCTCAAGATAGCTACAATAACACTTGTTAGACCATGCCTTCATCAACCATTCAGGTACTTATCAAAACATGAATACAGACATATATAGAATACATAATATAACCAACATATAACCAGAATAAAAGCCATCAAAAATAATCCATACTATCACCATCATAATCATTACAAATGCTCATATACCTCAAGAGGAAAATATCTTACATTAACATATGAAAATGCCAATCAAGTCAGGGACTTCCACGAACCACCCAACTATAAATTGGGTTGAACCAAATGTCTCTTTCATCCAATCACCCCTGCACCATATTCCAATCATTAATGTGGGGTCATAAGAGTTAAAATAAAACATAACCAACCAAGGCTTCCAGAAACCAAACCACCATAACCCCTAACTACAACTATTTCACCTAACTGGTCCAAAAATCACTAGCAACAACCAGATCTGTCTCTATTCACGTTTTCCAGGGCTCCAGGAACTAGTAAATCAACCCAAAACTAACTCAGGGATCCAGATAATTTGTTCCGACTCGTGGCTCCAAGGACTAGTAACTCAACCCACAAGGCTCGAGAGCATTTGTCCCAACTTGCAGGCTCTAGGAACTAGTAACTCAACCCAAGTTGTTACAGGGATCCAAAGAATTTGTTCCAACCCACAACAATAGGGAACCTGAGAACCAATCAAAAAAACAAGTGGGAAAACCACAACACCATGGTTATCTAAGAAATGGCAAGGCTAGGATGAAATCACTATCACTCCAGGAAAATGTCCATGCCAATGACAACAGAAAACCATAGAATCACATGCATATACTATATATCCAAAATCCAATAAGGAGATCACACATGTAACCTATTTCCTACAAATCAAACCAACTATAGTCGTTTATCCCATTGTCTCCTCACACTCCCTTGCTTTTCTTTTCTTGTTTTCTCCAAATCCAAGTGAATACTAAAGTGCTCCAAGCATGCTCCAAGAATGCTCAAGTGTGTAAGAGTGTATGAGAGAAAGATAATGGACAATATTTGATGTCCAAAAAGCTAGCAGTTGTTTCTTTGGTGCATTTTTACAATGATGCCTCTATTTTCTTTATTTTCCTTCATTTTCCCTATAATTTCCCTTACATGCACATTTGTTTCTCTTCATCTTCCTTTTCTCCTATTTTCCTTTAATTTCATAATTAAATGCCAATTATTGCATTTTTTCCTTTACCAATGTCTTTTCTAACGCCTTTGCCAATTTCCGTAGCCATTATTAAACCACAAGTGATGCCCACTATAATGTTTTCCCACCATTAAGCTTGGAATATGTGTCCCATGGCCTTCGTCTTATTTTATTTACATGGAAAATAAACCAGAGGCTATTACAAACCCCTCCCCTTTGGGGAACACCGTCCTTGGTGTTCTATGATGCTTATAACCAAAAAATATGATTCCCATGGAGCTTTATAACACATTTCCATGCAACATTTACATCATACCAAAATGTTGAAACCATGAACACCATACTTCTTATTGGAGATTTATAACACAACTCGATGTAGTATTTAAAATATATTGCATATTGGAGGTTTATAACACAACTCATTACAGTATTTACAACACATAAATGCATATAAAAACATGAACCAAAACATGTCTACCAACATAATTGTTCAACCAAAAAATAAGGAAGGATACATAACCTACATCTAACCAACCATCTTTGATGTAGCTTGATAAGGCCCAAAGTTCTTCTGTTGCACTTTAGCTTTCTTGATTACTTAGTTCTAGAGCATGAGTTGTTTCCATTGCAAAATTAAATCAGGATATGCCTGGAATTCTCCCTCTAGTTCCACTTGAAATACAGACCAATCCACCACATGATCAACATCTTGCACATATCTCTTACATAATGAAACATGGAAAACATCATGGAATTTCACTGTTGGCAGCAGTGCAAGTCTGTAGGCCACTATTCCAATCCTCTCAAGGATCTCAAAAGGCCCACAATAGCGAGGTGTTAGCTTGGCACATGATACAATCCTCAAGGAGATCCTCTTGGGATTGAAGTGAAATTACACATGCTTCCCAACCTGAAGCTCCTTGAATGTTCTATGTTGGTCCACATAACTCTTCTTCTTATCCTATGCTTCCTTTAAATTCATCTTAATAACTTGCATCTCCTACTCTATCTTAGCCAGCATATTCAGTCCAATCAGTACCCAGTTTACTAGATCACTCCAACTGATGGGAGTATTACAAGTCTACCCATAGAGATCCTTAAATGGACTCATCCTCAAGGATTCCTGATACCCATTATTATAAGAAAATTTAACCAGTGGAAGGTACTCCTCCCACTTCCTCTACTGATGCATGACATACATCCTCAACATATTCTCAAGAAGCCTATTAACCCTCTCTACTTGTCTGTATATGATAAGTTGTATTGAAGGATAACTCTATCCCCAAACCTACAAGCAACTCCTTCCAAAACCTAGAAGTGAACTTGGAATTGTCTGATATGATATTCTTAGGAACACCATGCAATATCACTATCTCCCTGATGAATATCTAAGTTATCCCACTAGATGAATTTGTAGGCTTCACCACAATGAAGTGAGCTACCTTGTTCAACATGTCAACCACAACCATGATGGAGTCATTTTGTCTCGATGTTCTCAGCAAAATTGTAATGAAGTCCATGGAAATGACCTCCAATTTCCATTCTGAAATCAGAATAGGCTGTAATAGAGCAGTTGGGTGCTTACACTCAACTTTCACCTGTTTGCAATCTAAACACCTTGTGACAAACTCAATCACCTCTTTCTTTAGATTTGGCCAATAAAAGAAATTATTTGTAGTTTTCAAAGTATTATGATATCCCAGGTGACCTAAATATTTCTTCAAATGAAATTCCCTCAAGACAAGCTTCTTCAATTCGATGTTATCCTGCACATAAGTATTTTTCCTAAATATGACCAAGCCATTTGTTGTGAGGTGATACTCCTCATCCCTATCACCTTCACCCCACTGTTATAACCTCTACTTCAGTTGTTTGTACTTGTCATCCTACTACTCTACTTGCAAGATCTGCTCTTACAAATTTGTCCCATAAGAACTCACCACTGAAATGTGATTCATTTGTACTCTCCTGCTAAGAGCATCTGCAAACTTGTTCTCCCTTCCTTTGATGTACTTGATCTCAAAGTCAAACCCACTAAGGGTATCAAACCATCTAGATTTCCTAACATTCAAATTAGGTTGGTCAAACAGATACCTCAGCCCACTATGATCACTCACCAGAATAAACCTCCTACCAAGAAGATAATGCCTCCACATCTTCAGGGAATGAATAATAGCTATCAACTCGAGATCCTAACTTACACAGCCTTTCTCATGCACATTTAGTTTCCTTGAATCATAACATACCACCAATCCTTCCTACATCAAGACTCCACCAAGTCCTTCCTTACAAGCATCTGTACATACCACGAAATCTTTATCTGGATCTACAATATTCAAGACTGGAGCATTTGTAAGAAAATTATTCAACTTCTCAAAACTAGGTGCACACTCCTCTTTCCATTCAAACTTATTTCCTTTCCTCTCTAATTATGTAATAGGATAGCCAATCTTAGAAAAGTTCTCGATGAACTACTTGTAATAATCTGCTAACCCCATGAATGATTTGACTTCATCCACATTCCTAAAAGTTGGTCACTCCGTGATAGCTCTAATATTCTTTGCGTCCATTTCTATCCATTCCTTGGAAACAACATGTCCCAAGTAATGAACTTCAATCTGAAAGAAACTGCACTTGCTAAGCTTGTAATATAAATGGTTCTCTCTCAACAATCTCAATACTCTGCTAGGTGCTTTGCATGCTCTTCCTTATTCTTAGAATATATCAATATCTCGTCAATATATAGTATCACAAACTTTTCTAGATAAGGTCATAATACACTGTTCATCAAACGCATGAAAGTGGCTAGAGCATTAATAAGACCAAAGGGAACCACCACAAACTCATAATGCCCATACCTGGTACGAAATGTAGTCTTATAGATGTATTCTTCTTTAACATGCACCTCATGATATCTTGATCTCAAATCAATTTTTGAGAACAATGTTGCTCCTTTTAGCTGAACAAACAAGTCATCAATCTACATCAATGGGTACTTGTTCTTGATATTCAACTTGTTCAATTTCCTTCCTATTATCCACTGTTGAATAAATTCAAGGAATACTACGACCAATGTCTCCAACTTTCAGTGCCTCCTCACCATTGTAAATCTGAGATTTGCAACCCCAATGTTGTGGACAGTCTCTCTTGCGATGCTTTCCACCACAAGTCCAACACCTCAAAGGTTGTCTATCATCAGCCTTGTCTTGCTCCTTAGGCTCAAACCCATGTCCTCTTCCAACTGCATTGAACTTCTTGTGCAACACTACATTCTCCTTGTCACATGCATCCTAAAGTCTTCCTTGCTTCTTAGCCCACTTTGCTTTATTCTTCTCATTCCTTTTCCTATCTTTCTTAGACTCAAATTTGGGCTTTAACTACTCATAAAAATGCATCATCTTTCTGATGACTTCCTCCAATGACCAAGACTCATCAAACTCAATCCAATCTCTGAATGCCACTGGTAATCCACTAATTAACCTTTGAATCTTTTCCTTTTCCTCTTTAAGATAAGGCACATACCTCAACAACTCTAGGAACTTGCTGGTGTACTCATTACCTATCATGGAAGACATATTTAGCTCATAGAAATCCTTAGCCATGTCATCATAGTATCTTTCAGACAAGTATTTCTTCTTGAAAAGTCTCTCAAACTCATTCCAAATCATCTCCTCTTATTTAATGCCTCTGAAATTCTTCATATCTTCCCATGAGATATTTTCTTTCCCTTTAAGACTGAAGGTAGATATTTTGGCTTTCATGTTCTATGAATACTCATGCAATTTAAAGAACTTCTTCATCCCAAGAAATCAAAATTCTACATCTTGTGACCCCTCCATCTCTCCATCAAATGTAGGATGCTTGGATTTCTTGAACTGCTCTAGCAAATACTACTTATCACTCCTCCTATAGGGATGATGGCGATGATGGAATTGATGTCTCTTGGAACGAGAACTAGAATAGAACCCATAGGCACTACCTCTCTTTTCAAGTGTATCCAAAGATTTGCCACCTCTCACAGTATCACGTTTGTATAACATGTATCTTGATCGAGACTTGCTACCACATGCTCCATTAGTCTTATCCTTCTGATCCTCAGCTATCCCTATTTCTACAAATCTGAAAAATCACTGCACTAACTTCTGTTTATTCTTCCTAATATTTAGCAAACCTTTCTTGTGCTTCAATCAACCTACTATTATCTGCATTATAAATTCTATTTTTTTCCTTTAAACTTCTTAGTGTATCTTCTATATTGGGAGAATACCATTCTCCTTGCTACTCAACTGACCTGTCTCATTCCAATGAATTCTCATCAGGCTTGTAAGGGGAATCATGTGAACTATAATCCACCATTGTTCTCTTCATCTTTGGCCTTCTATCTCATACAAACATACCATGTTAGATGAACTAATAGAAAACATAATCAAACCATACCTCGGTGTATCTCATGGGATGCTATCTCATTTGCACAAATCAATCTAGATTAGCATGATACATACATATACACACACAAACATATATAATCACATCAACATATCAACCTCTCAACATCATCTCAATCATCATGCATGATGATGAAAAACTGTAACACTAACTATATACATGATGACCATAGCCACTACAATGCATGCATAGTAAACACATTTATAGTTAACATGCATGCATAACAATATGCACTAGCTCATCTAGCCCAAGCATTTGAACTTGGAGGATCTGAACCTGGAAGCTCTAATACCACCTTGTGGTATCAGATATTACCCAAAGAGAATGGAACCACTCTGATACCACCATGTGGTATCATATATCACCCAAAGAGAACATAACTTGGCTATGATACCACCCTGTAACCGCCTCACTCCACATTTACCCACTTTCACAAGATTTATAGGGTTAACATGAGTTGAGTGCCACTATGATATGAGTTGACCTCCAAGTTCTAGTTATGCAAATGGGTTCGACATACTGACAACTTACACACATCCCTTAGAGACTACACACTACTCAGGGGCCTGCAAACCACCCCAGGTGATCAATCCCTGAGCTAGAACGTTTTTCACTGACCTAGCTCCATAATTGCACCCTTAACACTACATCCATGTGGTTGGAAGGCTGTAACCACACTCACAAGCTTGTATCCATGCAGTTATGTGTATCCATGTGGTTATGACCTAAATCCTCTAGTTATGTGCCAGTGGTTCCGAGATCTGAGCCACTTTTCAGGCTAGCCTCCATACCACTGCCCATAATAGCTTGTAACTTTCTAGAATCATGTAAATGATGAACAATAAAATCTCAAGCATTAAATTGACCTAGACATGCATAATCTATGATAAACATTTCATCAAACATATGGTAAACATATGAGTTATAGGTTATGAATGCACATCTAATCATAAACTCGTGAACATCATCTGAGAATCACCAAGAAGGTTCTAATGCTCTCTCAAGATAACTACAATAACGCTTGTTAGCCCATGCATTCATCAACCATTTAAATACTTATCAAAACATGAAAAGGGACATAGATAGAATACATCATATAACCAACATATAACTAGAATAGAAGCCATGGAAAGTCAACCATAATATCACCATCATAATGAGTACAAATGCTTATAGATCTCAAGAGGAAAATATCTCACATTAACATATGAAAACTCTAACCAAGTTAGGGACTTCCAGATACCACTCAATCATATATTGGGCTGAACCAAATCTCTCTTTCATCCAATCAGCCCCTGCACCATATTCCAAGCATGGATGTGGGATCATAAGAGTTAAACCAAAACACAACCAACTAGGGTTTCCAGAGGCCAAACCACCTCAACCCTCAATTACAATTATTTCACCTAACTGATCCATAAATCACTAACAACAACCAGATCGGTCTCTATTCAAGCTATTCAAGGGCTCTAGGAACTAGTAACTCAACCCACAACTAACTCAGGGTTCCATATAATTTGTTCTAACACGTAGATCCAGAGACTAGTAAATCAACCCACGAGTGTCCAGAGCATTTGTCCCAACCCACAAGCTCCAGGAACTAGTAACTCAAACCAAGTTGTTACAAGGCTCCAAAGCATTTGTTCCAATCGAAAGCCATAGGGAACCTGAGAACTAATCAGAAAAATAATTGGAAAACCCACAACACCATGGCTATCTAGGAAATGACAAGGCTAGGTTGAAACCTATGTCAATCTGGGAAAACATACATGCCAATGTCAAAAAAAAACCATAGAATCACATGCATATACCATGCATCCAAAACTAGAAAGGAGATCACACATGCAACTTATTACTTGCAAAGAAATCCAATTGTAGCCATTGATCCCACTATCTCCTTGTGCTCCCTTACTTTCCTTTCGTTGCATTCTCCAAATCAAAGTGAATATTAGAGTGCTCCAAGCATGCTCTAAGTGTGTAAGAGTGTATGAGAGAGAGAGAGAATGAACAAGAGCTCAAACCAAAATTGAACCAAAAGTTAGCAATTGTTTCTCTAATTCCTTTTTATCATTGATGCCTCTATTTTCTTCATTTTCCTTCATTTTTCCTCTAATTTCCTCTGCATGCACATTTGTGTCTCTTCATCTTCCTTGCCTCCTATTTTCCTTTATTTTCATAAATGGAAATTATTGTCTTTTTCCTTTGCTAGTGCCTTTGCCAATTTTGATAACCATTATTAAACCACAAATGATACCCACTATAATGTTTTCCCACCCTTCAGCTTGGAATACGTTTCCCATGACCTTGGTCTTATTTTATTTACATGGAAAATCAGTTAGGGTTTGTTACACTAAGCTTCTCCATCAACACCATTTTCAGATTATGATTATCACTCTTATGTAGGTTCATTAGAGAAATCCACATCTCATGGGCACTATTATTCCTTTATATGTGAGGGATCACATTATCCTTCACCCCATTCATGATGATATTTATGGCTTTCACATATTTGAATTTCTGGAATGTCAATGTTGTAACATCTTAAGGAGTTGTAACTTGGGTGTTAAAAAAATCCCCTAGGCCATTCTCATTGAGAACTAATGTTATATTCTCCTTCCATGGATAGAAGTTATAATCTCCCTCCAACTTGCCCTTGACCCTCAAACAAGTTGCTACTATCCTAAAAAATCATGATCTTCTTATTCCTTGATTGGTACAGTCTCTCTCTTTCCCTCTGAGGGATAACCTCTACCAAATATTCTAGGCCTTGATCACACTCTCAAAACCTTGAACATGCCTCTGGTCTACTTCCCATGGATATTCCTTCCACAATCTAATTTTGATGACTGGCTCACGTAGCCCTCTCCCTCCTTGTTGTTTCCTTGGCCACAATGTTGTTGCTCAATCTTTCTACTATCAACTATCTTTTGGGCATGTTCCATCTACTTGAAGTCACACCCTCAAACATGGGCCACATTCTTCTTTTCTTGAAAATAATTTGAAGCCCTAGAGTTGATGTTTGTTTCCTATCCATCTACCCATGCTTACCTTGGCACTAACCTTGTCTGCAACATAGAACTAGGTGTGAAATTTTTACAGTGTTGTTTGGTGTTTTGGACCCACTTGATGTCCTTTCCCAACTACTCACATATCCTTCAATAATTTCACCCCAAACTGATCTCATTCATCGTTGTTACCTTAATTGATGCTTACATCACTCGACCATGTCAGTGGCTACAATGGTTTGTTGTCCCTTGTGCCATGTTTTCCTGTGCTAATTGGTTGGCCCTAGAAACTAGCAGATCGTCTGTCTCAACATTGGCGATTGGGTGGGCTATCAACTCTATTTTCGACCAACAACTATATTTACCTTTTATTTATTATCTTCGGACTTTTCTTTGGTCCCTTTAAAAAAAATTGTCTTCAGTAGCCCATTCAATGTATGAAATAATTTCGAGGTCTTAAAAAAGAAAATTACCTTGTATGATCGTAGTCAAACATGGCCCCATCAATCATGTACAAGCCTAGCTTCTGCATGATTCAAAGATTGGTTTTTAGAGTTTAAAGATCTAATACCATGGTAACTTTATTGCAAACCTAGTACATGACTATTCATTGACATAACATATTATAGATCTACTAAATGAAATCACAACTAGGTTCTTAACTTAATTAGTAAAATAAAAAATCACATTATCCAATCTCAATCACAATGACACAAGCATTTTTTTTCTAATCAACAACTTTTCATTAAAAAATTAGAATGAACTTGGGATTTGGTATTAGGATAATGCCCCAAATTAGAAATACATATTATAATATACCTTGGATCTAATCCAGTATATTAGGCCCTATATCAATCCTTGATCTCCTTATTTGACCTGTATCTCCAATCTCTCCTTCTACACTTCCTTGGAATTGACACACTATAGTATCACACACATTACTGAGATGTCTCTCTCAATCATGTGTTGTTGCATGGTGTGTCCTCTCCATCTCCTTAGCCTTTCTTTTATAACTTTACATTGAGCTAAATACCTAATCCTAACCTCCAAAGTGATTAATGGTTATGATAAGATCTCACCTCAATTGAGATCACAGGATTTGAATAAAACATAATCACTAAAGTAATTATTTCACTTTTCCTAAGTTTACTTTACCTCAATTAGTCAATGTAATAATTATGTAGTTTGATAAGTCAAAACTTAGGCGAAGTTACAAATGCAACTTCCTCACAATAGAGCAAGTGTCTAAGAAGATCTTGTGAAGCTTTTGCATGCCTAGACACTTAGTCTTATGCATAAGTACCTTCACAAGAAGAGTTCCAAATCATTCACTTTTAGAGAAAAACCATGAATGATCCTTTGACCTCTTTGTGAAGCCCAGTGGTTAAGATGAAGCACACTTTCTAAGCATTCCATATGTCTTCAAAATGATTTTCGAAACTGACACATATTCAATGATTTTACTGTGTGGAGGAACAAATTTTATCAAACAATATGTGGGTTGTGGCTCCACAATAAATATGAATCATTCATTGATATGACACATGGATGAATTGATCACCATTGGATGAAAACTTTTGAGATATCAGGAAATTGGCATATTGTGCACACACTTTGTAGAAAAATAAAAATAAATGACTTGGTCACTTTATGTTGCAATAGTTTACTTAGATTTTTCATTTCTTGATATATAATATAATTTATTTTTACAATTGTATATTCATGTAGGGTTTTATTTGTTTTTTATGTTATATTTATTTCTTATTAAATTTCAGTAGAATTATATTTTATATTGTTTTTATTTTTAGCATCATACATTATAGTTGTTTGCTAAGCTATATTTATTTCAATAGAATTGTATTTCATTTACAAATCAGATTTATCATTTCAATAGAATTGCATTTTGTTTACAACCTATAATGATCAAGGTTTGCAATAGTTAATCTTTGTATTATGCTTTTTTTAGTTTACTTTCCTATTCCATAATTTACTTTTTTGTTGTGTTATTTACTTTCATTCATTTTACTTTCTTGTCAATGATTGGTGTGATTTACTTTCTTCTCAGTGCATTGTGTGGTTATATAAATTTAGAGGTTGCATCTTGGGAAAGGGTTGGATAGTTTATCTAGGATTTGTATTCATTGACTTAGTATTCTTTCATTGCATCATCATGATGGTTGGTTAATGTACTAATTTTTACCTATTTTGGGGATAAGACTACTTATAGCTCGATGCATTTGATATCAAGCAAATAATGTATTGTGTTGTTGTAATCAATATCTGATGTGGATTGAGATTAATGGAATGTATATCATTTTCATATCATTTTCAGGTTCATATTTTATGTGTAGAAATCGCAATAAATTTGCTATATCTAATGAAATCGAATTGAAATCAAGAGACAAAAATTCGTCTACTATTTTGTGGAAAGGAAAACACATGATAGAAACACATGCAATAACATGAAACCATCAAAACACAAGGAACAAAATGATTTTACTAGGGAACTATTGATGGTGCTAGACCCACTAATATGTCAGGGGATCTCCTCAGTAAGAAGTCCTAATTAGACCTAAGATCGTTTGGTGTAGGAGTCCCAGTTGTGGGTCGTACGGTAATGCATTGACCGCGATTTCACACAGAGGGAAGTAAGATGTCCCTGTTGGTAGCAAGGGTGTGATAGCTGCAGTAAGTCAAGGAAGGTGCTTGAGAGGTTCTAACACACGGAGAGTCAGGTGAGTGCGCCTCTTGGAAACCTGTAATAGTACGCAGCTTGGAAGGGAACACACGAGCGAATAGGCATCACCAGCTGGAAAGAAAGTTAGCGAGAAATCCAAATGATGGTTAAACCAATAGCACATTTCAGAAAGATTCATACATACTTATACAGAATAGTCCATACATGCATGCGTAAAAAAACAAATACATATATCATTTAGAGTAAACCTGATAGCATAGAATACAATATAACATATTCATGAAACGTGTTGGCTATGTTATATTAAGGAGTGTAAGTTCCAGTCATACAATACATCCATGTCCAACCACTAGTTTTGATAGTAGAATGTTATAGGCACAACTGCCTGCTCCTCCAAAGAGATATACTAGCTCTGCACAACGGAGAAACCAAGGCGCATTACAATATTGTCCAAGCTTTCTCTAAGATACTCTTATCGGAGCTTGGCTTATCAAAAGCCTATATAATGCATTATGAGGTACTATTTATAGCAAGGGGTTGAGTGACCCTTGACATTCCCCTTTGAGACCGTTCATCTACTCTCATGACTCTTCAACTACTCTATGATTGTTACATTCAACTATCGACACTTGAACTTCCACTTGAAAAGACGTTACATTACAATGCACATGTGCCCATGTGAGACAAAATGGCTTGAGCAAGCCATGCAAGACAACACTGACACTCAGACCATTGTGGTGAGACCAACTCTTTGACATGCTTGTGATGGTCAAAGGTGATGATTTGATGTCAAGCTTGGTTGTCCGTGATGGTGTCCGTGCACTCAATGGCGACATCTTGTAGAAGCGAGCTCTTGCCTTCGTTGCATCCGATTGCACTGATATGGCTCCTCTGTCCAACTCGTCTGATAGAATGTGCATGGTCGCACTGGTGTGACCCAACCATAAACATGTTGATGCATAGTGTCTATGCTACTCTCCAAGTATGTGTTGGTGGTTGTGTGCATCAACTTGTCAAGGTACATGTTCAGCTCCAGTCGGACTTTCTTCTTTTCCTCGCCTCAGTGAGTGTGTCAAATGGGTGGGATCGCATGTGTGTGCACAATGATATGCATGCTGCTGCATTCCCTTGCATGTGATCAACAACACTGCTCACCTTGTCTGCTTCGTGCCAACCGTTGGGATGGATCTATAACTTGTATGGGCAGAGTTTCATCTGTGAGTGCATGTTGTGCCCCCTGCTATACCTGTTCCTGCTGCAACTCATTCTCTCTTCTATGTAGCTCCTGTTCTTCCTTGAGTTGTTGCTTCAGCACATGGAACTCCTTCTATGTTCCATTCTCTATCTTTGCACAATCTTCATGTCACGCTGTCACCTCATAGCTTAAGTCTCCAAATTTTCTTTCATCACAAGTTGATCTGTTTGAGATTGCAACATTATTCCGCCTCTGTGTTGTCAACAAACTCCCTCTTGCGTTCGTTGCATCCGGTATGTTGCCTTCAGCTACTATTGATGGTGTTTCTTGTTGTGATGATGTTGTCATCACATCTTGATGCCCTTTTCTATGAAAAAATCGATGTCTTCATGGGTAGACAAGTTCATAGACACTTGATCGAATGCATCCCCAAGTGTGCTCTTAACGATGTCTTCAACTCTGCTCTCCTAGAAACCATTATACCTGTGCTGCTGAGAGGGAGATGAAGACCTGCAAAACATGGAGACATGGAAACAATCATGGCAAGCAATCTATCAATCGAAAACCAAAATGAACTTGAGAACTGACTTGCACATACCTATGTGACTGATTGTGAAGGTTGTGCAATTTCCGTTGAGAGGTCGGGAGACTGATTTCCAAAGCTGCGCAAGGCATAGTCCAAGGTGTCAGTAGGCCGACTGATTACTGGAACTGCACAATGCACAGTCCATCATGGCCTACTGAGGACTGAAACTATGCAATGCACAATTTCAGTCAGTAGTGACATGCAACCACAAAAATGCATTGCACAATTTCTGGGGCCAACAGGGCATTGCCTCCAAAAATTGCACAATGCATGCATGGAGGTCAGTGCTTGGCTAGACTTGCGCAATTTCTGCAGGGAAGGTAGAGCCTTCGCTTTCGGGAATGCACAATCCTAGTTGGGTAAGGCACAATCTGGGCCAAGGCAACCCAGTCCGGCCGACGGGAAACTGAAAACATGAGAAGTGTGAATGCATGATGAGATGAGTGCAAACAAGAGTGAATGATCATTCATGCAAACAACAAGTGTAGGATTCAGAAAACGGGAAAGCATGCATTTGTGTGAAGTGAGTTGCCGCAATGGTGATTGTCCATGAAAAACAGTATCATGCACATGACAACAGTGAAATGTGAACAAAAACTGAAACGGTGCTTCTACAAGCTAACATGCATCAAAACGATAGCAAGCGCTCACCGAAATCAAGCAAAAAGTGATCACACAAAGTGAAACACAAAAAACAACAAAAATGCAACACAAGACATGGAAGGCAGTCTTACCCAAAAATCGTTGAGCTAAATGTGCCGACAAATCCTAGATGCAATGTGGGATGTCAAAGCTGCAAGGTCAATGTGAGGAATGAGCTCTGTAGTGTCAGGTTCATGAGTTTCAATAAAATCAAAGATGTGACACACATGCCACAAATCTAGGAAGAGCGACACTTGGTGGGAGGTTTCTTAAATGATCCTTGCATGCAACCTCCAGCTGCTAAAAGTAGATCCCTAAATCAAAGGATGCCTTTGCATGCTACCTTGGGAGAAGCAACCCATGCATGCAAATCAATGTTGCTCAGTCCCGGAGGGAATTGTTCAACTCAACTGCACATGCAACAACCTACTCAGCTGGGAGGAAAAAATGCACATTTATGGAAGGGAGTTAGGTTGGCTTTCGAGAGGGATTGCGCAATTTCTAAGCACAGAAGTTGACTGTTGCCCAGAATTGCACAATTTTTGGGCTACACAGTCTTGGTGGGAGGAATTGTACAATTTTTCTAGGGAACAATGATAGGCAGATTTTCACAATTCTAGAGCCCAGCGGGCTGCCAGATAGAAATGCGCAATTTCTAGAGGGAAGACTCGTTCCCCTCTAGAATTGCGCAATTTCCTGATGGATCTGCTTAGCCAGCGGTTGGACCAACTCCGGTGAAACAACCTATGAAGGGGATGCAACAAGTTTTGATGGATACACTGTCATTCTACAAGAAAATCACTGAAGGTTGTGTACTTGACAAGGCAAGACATGCTGCTATGAAAGGTTGGTAGGGAGGCTCCAAAAAAAAGCTAAGGAAAAATTTTGCAGGGTGGTTGTAGCTACTACAACACTTAGCGACACACTAGTAGAACTCCAGCTCTCTAAATGGACCTTGTTCGTGAAAAGAAATTCTAACACCTCCGAAAGTATTGTTCAATTCTCAGTTTTTCTTGGTTTCCACATTTGCTTGATTGTAAGATGTAGCATTTGCCAAGCTCTTGGTCGATTGCCACACATTCCAAGCCAGGTCAACGCAGTTGTTTCGATTGGTGTTGAAGGGTATATTGGTGCACAAGCAATATAGTCGTCAGAGTTTTAGTTTCATCTATGGTGTTGCTCCGCTGTTAGCAGGCCTAGACAGTACCACGACAGAGTCACGCAGAAACACAAGCATCGCTCCGCTACCAGTGAGCCTGGTCAGTACCTCAACATATTTACTTGAATCACCTCTCTACTCAGGAAGCCTTTCACTTCTTTCACCTTATTCATTTTTTATTTTTTTCATTTTTCACTTTTCATTTTTTTTATTGTTTCATAACTATGTATAACACTTATTCATTTTAGAGGCGGAAGAGGGATCCTGACTTATTGAGAGCAGAAGAGGTTGTTCCTTCAGAGAAGTAGTTTATTATATACCTCTGACATGCCTATTAAGGTTTTCCCCCTCACCTTACTCTACTTGACTAAGCTGACAAGGGTTAACCCAAAAACAACCGACTAGAGTAGGTGACACTAGTTAGCATGCAAGCATTATGTTTTCACCAAGGTTCATTTCGAACAGTACATATTTTCCATCGATGTATCATGGACTAAAAGTAACAAGTTCTTCATACAAAGGCAGGATGAAAGATAACCAAGTAGTGATAGCTGCATAAGGCCTCTTGTACTTTACCCAGCTTGTTTCAAGAGTGATGCAGGGTTTCATGTGAAACTAACCTACGAAAGAAAAAAATAAAACAAACAACAAAGAAAAGTAGAAGCAGAAGTAAATGCAAAAGTAAAATGAGAAAGAAAACAAGAAAGCAAACAAATAAGAAAACAAAGCAAGAAAGCAAACAAGCATGCAAGCAAGAAAACTGAAAGCAAAAACTACTCCTACTCTTAAGCTAACAGTGCATGGGCCTAATCACGTGAAGTGATATTTCCAATGTAGCGACTAGCACATCGGTTGACCCATGTTGGTGAAGGCTTGGTCCATGAGAAACCCAGTTGTGCGAACCAGCAAATGTGAAAGATACAATAGTGAAAACAAACACACTTCGAGCTTATAAGTGTCCACAGAACAAAAATGAGTGGAAGTGCATGACATGCACTCTTTGGACTTGCCATGGTGTTGTGCTACAGTGCATGCAGATGTTGAGTGTATGCATTCCCTTGATCATGACATGCAAGAAAACATGAGAAAGGTAGACCACTTGCGTTGCGCAAGTGTGCTTGCTAAGTAAGATTCCTCCAATGCATGAGCAGTGGGATCATGTAGTTTGAGTAGAGGAAGTGAAATCTGAGTGTTAGATTGATCTTCAATGCATACAGATGAGTGATGAGGAGCCTTGCATGTTTGAACAATTTCCTAATCAGAAGTGAAACCAACCTTAGGACAGTGAAGGCCTGACATAACCATCAGCTTGAGCTGAAGTGCCTCAACAATCTGTGGGGTTTTGACTTCGTTGATAGATGGATCATCATAGACCAATGCCTTAGATGTATTAACAATGGTTGAATCAATATCGTGATCGAATGAAGAAGTAGAGAGATCACGACAAACAAGCTTAGAAAATTCAGGATGTTTGTCGACATCCTCATAATTTGATGAATCACACAAAGGGGTAGATGAGAAGCAAGGATGTTCATCCTCTGCGTTTCTAGGAAAGATAGATGAAAAATCAAGTGGATGTTCAAGGAATGATTGGTCCTCTCCATTGTTAGATGATGGACTAACATCCGGTGTGCCCTAGGAATGATCAACAATGGGTGTCTCCGTGGACGAAGATACACATGAAAAATTCGGGATGGAAGGATCACCAAGGAGGTCATGAAAAAATGGAGGAGGTACGGACAAATAGGGATGGCCCTCTACTACTGATGGATGTTCAAGCTGCCATTCATACTCTTCGTGAATGACAACACATGTTGGTTGTACAACACCAACTCCGTCAATAGATCGATCCTTGTTCAAAATAGGTGTAGAGTCTGGAATGGAAGAACACAAAACAGTGCAATCCAGAGGATGATTAGAATACGAGGACGGAGGTTGAGGTACGAAATACATGTGATAACCCATGGGATTCCCAACCAATCTTGCGCGAAAATATGAAGCAGCGATGTTGGGAACATGTGATGGTTAAACATATGCGTGTTTTCGCTCTCCCACATCACTTTGTGATGGTGGAGCTGTTTGATGAGGGGATGGTGAACAGTCACTTGTGACAGCGACCGTGTCCATCTGTGATTGTGCAACTCCATCATCAAAGTATGTTGAGCAGGGCTTGAGCTTGAACTTCTTCTTGGGATGGGAAGATTTCTTAAGACAATACTCGAATCTATCCCAAAGATAGGGAAATTTCATCTTGCTCTTCGGAGCTTGAAACTGCAGATCACGGAAGTGTTGCCAAAAATCCATAGGCGATTCATGCGGAGCCTTCTGTTGTTGCAACAATTTTTGGTCAAGATGTTCTCGATCAAAATGATAGAGTGTCTTCAATGAGATAATAGAAGTGCTCAAGTGAGTGCATGATGTCAGCTAGTAGGCTGCACAGCCACCAATGTGGAGATTCATGAAGTGTCTATGCAAGCAACAGACTGGCCTGTTCATCAGAACATCCATCTTCCTCGTGAAGCAGGGAGAGGAAGTCATGGAAGAACTCAGGCCATGCCACTTCACCTTCACCATCGTATGTGAATGTAGACAAGAGATCAAAGAAGTCCCTCATAATGGTGATAGATTCGGCATGTGAAAAACATCGTGGAGGGAGGAGAGTGCAAGCCTCCATGATAGATATGCAAAGGTTCAAAATAGGATGAGAGGGCGCAGCTTGTCATGTGGCCTTCCTTCTAGTGCCAGAATTGTTGACGGTGTTGGACCTGCCAACATGTCAGGGGATCTCCTTGGTAAGAAGTCCCAATTAGACCTTAGGTCGTTTGGTGTAGGAGTCCCAGTAGTGGATCATACGGTAATGCCTTGACCGCGATTTCTCACAGAGGAAAGTAAGATGTCCCCGTTGGTAGCAAGGGTGTGACAGTTGCAGTAAGTCAAGGAAGGTGCATGAGAGGTTCTAACACATGGAGAGTGAGGTGAGTGCACCCCTTGGAAACCAGTAATAGTACACGGCTTGGAAGGGAACACACAAGTGAAGATGCCTCACCAACTAGAAAGCAAGTTAGCGAGCAATCCAAAGTGATGGTTAAACCAACAACACATTTCAAAAAGATTCATACATACTTATACGGAATAGTTCATACATGCATGCGTAAGCAAACAAATACATATATCATTTAGAGTAAACCAGATAGCATATAATACAATACAACATATGCATGAAACGTGTTGGCTCTGTTATATTAAGGAGTGTAAGTTCCAGTCATACAATACATCCATGTCCAACCACTAGTTCCAATAGTGGAACATTACAGCCACAACCGCCTGCTCCTCCAAAGAGATATACTAGCTCTATGCAGTGGACAAGCCAAGGTGCATTACAACACTGTCCAAGATTTCTCTAAGATACTCCTATCGAAGCTTGGCTAACCAAAATCCTATACAATGAGTTATGAGGTACTATTTATAGCAAAGGGTGGGGTGACCCTTGACATTCCCCTTTGAGACCGTTCATCTACCCTCATGACTCTTCAAATACTCTATGATTGTTACATTCAACTATTGACACTTGAACTTCCACTTGACAAGACGTTACATTACAATGCAGATATGCCCATGTGAGACAAAATGGCTTGAGCAAGCCATGCAAGGCATCACTGACACTCAGACTGTTGTGGTGAGACCCACTCTTTGACATGCTTATGATGGTTGAAGGTGATGAGATGATGCCAAGCGTGGTTGTCCGTGATGATGTCTGTGTGCTCAATGGTGACATCTTGTTGAAGCGAACTCTTGCCTTTGTTGCATCTGTGTGCACTGATATGGCTCCTTTGTCCAACTCATCTGATAGCATGCACATGGTCGTCCTGGTGCGACCAGACCAGAAACATGTTGATGCATAGTGTCTACGCTGCTCTCCAAGCATGTGTTGGTGGCCAGGTGCAACAACGTGTGGAGGTACATGTTCAGCTCCAGTCAGAATTTCTTATTTTCCTCGCCTCAGTGAGTGTGCTGAATGACTGGGATTGCATGTGTGCGCACAATGACATGCATGTTGTTGCATTCCCTTGCATGTGATTAACAACACTGCTCACCTTGTCTGCTTCGTGCCAACTGCTGGGATGGATCTATAACTTTTACGAGCACATTTTCATCCATGAGTGCATGTTGCACCCCCTGTTGTACATGTTCCTACTGCAACTCATTCTCTCGTTTATGCAGCTCTTGTTCTTCCTTGAGTTGCTGTTTCAAAACATGAAACTTATTCTCTATTATGTTCTCTTCCTTTACGCGATCTCCATGTCGCGTCGTCACCTCATAGCCTGAGTCTCAAAAGTTGCTTTCATCACAAGTGGATCCATTTGAACTTGCAACTTTGTTCCGCCTCTGTGTTGTCAACAAACTTCCTCTTGCATTCATTGCATCCAGTATGATGCCTTCAATTGTTGTTGATGGTGTTGTTTGTTGTGATGCTACTTCCATCATATCTTGATGTCCCTGTCTATGAACAACTCGATGTCTTCGTGGGTAGGCAAGTTCATAGACACTTGATCGACTGCATCCCAAAGTGTGCTGTAGACGGTGTCTTCAACTTTTCTCTCATGGAAACCATTGTACTTGTGCTGCTGAGAGGAAGATGAACACCTGCAATACTTAGACACATGGAAACACTCATGGCAAGCAATCTGTCAGTCGAAAACCAAAATGAACTTGAGAACTGACTTGCACATACATGTGTGACTGATCATGAAGGTTGCACAATTTCTGTGAAGAGGTCGGGAAACTAACTACCAAAACTGCACAAGGCATAATTCGGACTGTTAGTAGGTTGACTGGCCACTGGAACTGCGCAATGCATAGTCCAGCCTGGCCTGCTGAGGGCTGAAACTAGGCAATGCGTAATTTCAGTTAGTAGTGACATGCAACCAGCAAACTGCATTCACAGTTTTTGGGGCCAACAGGACATTGCCTCCAAGAATTGTGCAATGCATGCCTAGAGGTCAGTGCCTAGCTAGCCTTTCGCAATTTTTGGAGTGAAGGATGAGCCTTCGCTTTCGGGAATGTGTAATGCTAGCTGGGCAAGGCACAGTCCGGGCCAAGGTAGCCTAGTCTTGCCGATGGGCGACTGAAAACATGAGAAGTTTGAATGCATGATGAGATGAGTGCAAACAAGATTGAATGATCATTCATGCAAACAACAAGCGTAGGATTAAGAAAACGGGAAAGCATGCATGTGTGTGAATCGAGTCACCGCAACAACGATCGTTTGTGCAAAATAGTGTCATGCATACGATAACAATGAGACGCAACGAAAACTGAAATGGTGCTTCTACAAACTAACATGCATCAAAATGACAACAAGCGTTCGCTGAAATCAAGCAGAGGACAATCACACAGAGCGAAACACAAAAAGTGACAGAAATGCAACACAAGACATGGAAGGCGGGCTTACCCCAAAACAGTTGAGTTGAACGTGTCGAAAACTCCTAAATGCAATGTGGGATGTCAGACCTGCAAGGTCTATGTGAGGTATGAGATCTGCAGTGTCCGGTTCATGAGTTTCAATAAAATTGAAGATGTGATGTGCATGCCACAAATCTAAGAAGAGCGACACTTGGTGGGAGGTTTCTGAAATGATCCTTGCATGCAACCTCCAGTTACTAAAAGTAGATCCTTAAATCAAGGAATGCCTTTGCATGCTTCCTTGGGAGAAGCAGGCCATGCATGCAAATCAGTTTTACTCGATCTCGGAGGGAACCGGTCAACTCAACTACACATGCAACAATTTGCTTAGCTGGGAGGAAAAAAAGTGCATTTCTGGGAGGAAGTTGGGTTGGCTGCCCAAAGGGATTGCGCAATTTTTGGGTAGAGTAGCTGACTGCTGCCCATAATTGCGCAATTTTTGGGCAGAGTAGCTAACTGCTGCCCATAATTGTGCAATTTTTGGGTTGAGCAGTCCTGCTCGGAGGAATTGCGCAATTTTTCTAGTGAACAGTGACATGCAGATTTGCGCAATTTTGGAGCCCAGTAGGCTGTTAGATAGAATTGCGTAATTTCTAGAGGGAAGGCTAGTTTCCCTCCAGAATTGCACAATTTATTGAGGGAGATACTCAGCCTACAGCGGGACCATGTCTGTTGAAACAACCTGTGAGGGGGATGCAACAAGTTTTGACAGAGAGGTTGTCATTCTACAAGAAAATCACTGAAGGTTGTGTACTTGAAAAGGCAAGACATGTTGCTATGAAAGGTTGGTAGGGAGGCTCCAAAACGAAGGTAAGGAAAAATTTTGGAGGGTGGTTGTAGCCGTTACAATAGGAACCCAACTGGGAAAAACCCCTCCTCTGCTTTGCATTAATTCAAATGAGAAAGAGAAACAATTACAATGCCTTGCTTCAACTCTGAAGCAAACCCAACACTTTAAAATTGTTCCCCTTGCTTCCTGACTTGCTCTGGCCAACACTTCACCAATTCAACCCTCATCCAACCTCCTATTTCCTTGTGCAATCCTATAGAAATTAAGCTCCTAAATAATAGCGAAATTCCCTATTTCCATGCACAACTCTAAGGGGAATTGATCACCTGCTTAGTGCAAAACCATTGTACACTTAGTATTATATAACTATAAATACAAATGTGCCTTTTCCATCCAATCAACTAGGAAATTGGAATTCCATGTATGACTGGGTCTATTTTTAGTTAATTTACTAGTTAACTGAGAGATTAATCAGTTCACAAGAGTCAGAACTACTCAAATGACCTTCAACTGACTCAACTAATAACTAGAGCTTATTTAAATGAGTTCAACTAACAATAACTCAATTAGATTGCTATATCTTAGCAATCAACTCATGCAAAACTCTACTTTTAGCCTAAAAACTCAAATTTACTGACTTAACTAGTAGACAAGGCCATGTCACTCTAGCTAACTACAATACAAGTCACCCTGCTGATGTGGAAAATCGAATTTCTCCATTTGACTAAGGCACACGTCAAATGCAACCTTTTCTTGCTACAATTCTAATACTCCCTCTTAGCAAGAAAAGGGTTTTGTATAACCCCAATCATGCTCCAGTGGAATGAATTGTAACACAACCAACACTCCCTCTCACTATTGTTATTGCTACTCCAACAATTGCAACTGAGAGGCATCCAAAATACTGAATCAATTGTCTCTCTGAGTTATAACTATTCCTAAGTCTTTGACTGCTACTAGCCTGCAATTTTCGTCCAATATTTCACTGCATTAACTGAGAAGGGCAATGATCCATGAGAAGAGTAAACTGCAACTGTTATTTCTCTCCTATGGATCCTGCCCAAATCTTTGCAACTCTAGAAGTAATGGTCTACATTGCCCCATCTCACTCCTCGAGGTATAGTTGCATGCATGGTGAAATCTACCTCTAGCTTGTAGAGAATTTTCACTCTAACTCCAATCTATTTCACTTGCCCAGTAGCTACATGTCTCATAAAGGTTCCCCCATATAGAAAACAACATCATAGCCTCTATCCTCCAATACTGCTACATAGATCAAATTCTTCTTCAACCCAGGGACATACATAACATCTTTTAGATGAAGATGGGAGCTTGGATTTCTCTTAACGGTTAGAGTTCCAATTCCTTTGGTATTGTACCTCCCATCATCCCCAAGTTATATGTGCACCTGGATATCCTTCTCCTATGGGCTGCTGAAGAATTCTTTGCGTCCTGTCATATGGATCAAGGCACCTGAATCTAGATACCACATACTCCCCATTATAGTTCTTTCCATTCATGCAATCAGGGTGAATTCTAATTCGAATTGAGATGTCGGATCATCTCCTCCTATTCCTGCTACAAGCTCCTTATTGTATTTCTTGTGTGGACACTTTGTTGCATAGTTTCCATATTCATGGCAGTAAAATTTTTTATTTTGTTGAGGTCCTTCTTCTTGCCATTGGTCTGGCTAGACTCTGACTCACTTTGGGCCTTCTTGCCCTTGGCATTCTTTACTTTAGCAACTAGAGCACAATCTTCTTCCTCATCTACAATGGATGTGACACCATCTCTAGGGTTTCTTTTTATCTCCTCCTACACCAAATCAGTTCAAAGTCTCTCCTAATCTGATAGCTTGTCTCTTCCATTAACTAAATCTCGATAGTTGTGCTAAGATTTCAGAATGCCTAGGAGAGGTAGGCTCACTAGCTCAGAAGATGACACAGTTTCTCTTACTCCTCCAAGTTCATCTCGAACATGAGTGAATCTGGATAGGTAATGAGGAATGGTTTCATTTTTATGCATGCATATGCTTTTGAGTTTATCTCTTAATGTCAATTTCCTAGCATCATTTCTACTCTGAAAGAGATCTGTGAGAGTTTTTCACATTGCAAAAGGTATCTTCTTTTCATGCAAGTTCGAAACCACATGATATATGACACCCTAAAGAATAATCCTCCTAGCGCTTGATGTGTCTTTCTTACACTAAGCAAGTGCTTGTGCATCTGATGTTGCTGGTTTTGGAATATTACTTTGTGTATATTCCCATACTTGATTGTCATCCAGGACAACTTCTATCTCTTCTTTCCAAGCACAAAAATTCGAGGTGCCCTCCAATGCATACTCAAGTCTCTACCCATTGAAAAACATTTTTCCTACATTGAAGAGAATCTGCGCCAAAAACTCTGCAAATAGAAATTTCTCTAAGGGAAGATTTGGAACAAGGTTTCTATGTAGTCTTTTGATGGTCTGATACCATGTAGAAATTGCAAGAAATTTGCTACAGCTAACGAAATTGAACTGAAATCAAGAGACAAAAAATTCTTCTACTATTCTGCAAAAAGGAAAACACACGATAAAAATACATGCAATAACATGCAACCATCAAAACACAAGGAACACAATGATTTTACTAGGAACACAACTGGAAAAAACCCCTCTTCTGCTTTGCATTAATTCAAATGAGAAAGAGAAACAATTACAATGTCTTACTCAACTTTGAAGCACACTCTGCACTATGAAATTGTTCTCTTGCTTCCTTCCTTACTCTAGCAAAAACTTAGCCAAATCAAGCCTCGTCCCACCTCCTATTTCCTTGTGCAATCCTGAAGGAATTAATCTCCTAAATAATAGGGAAATTCCCTATTTCCATGCGCAAATCCAATGGGAATTGATCACCTGCTCAGTGCAAAAGCACTATACACTCATTAGTATACAATTATAAATACACATGTACTTTTTCCATCCACTCAACTAGGTAATTCGAATTCCATGCATGAGTTGGTATATTTTTATTTGATTGATTAGTTCACTGAGAGATTAGTGAGTTAACGACAGTCATAATTACTCAACTGACTTTCAAATGACTCAACTAATGACTAGAACTCAGTGAACTGAGTTCAACTAACAATAAGTCAACTAGATTTCTAGATCTTAGCAATCAACTGATGCACAACTCTACTTCTAGCCTACAAACTCGAATTTACTGACTTAACTAGTAGACAAGGCCATGTCACTCTAACTAACTGCAATCCAAGTCATCCTGTTGATGTGGAAAACCAAATTTCTCCATTTGACTAAGGCACAAGTCAAATGGAGCATTTTCTTGCTACAATTCTAACATTATGGTGATAATGTTTATGCCTTTTGTCACAATGAATGCATTTTGTTCTATTATGATGAATTGTATTCTAATAAATATATCAACTAATTAATTGATGAATGTGATTAGTAGTGTAAGTAGTTATGGTTATACTTTTCTTTTGGTAATTAAAACATATTTTTTTGCAATGCACCTCGAATGATACCTTCCTTGGATTGATATATTGGTGCTATACTAGAAGCCCTTTATTGGACATAAAATGGAAGACCATTACACTCTATTGCATGCTTTTTCAAAAGCAATTTTAATAAACTTGAACTTAACATTAGGGATCTACCCATGCAGTTTCTTAGAATGATGACATAGCTAAGAATATAACATTCTAATGAAGCCAATTTACTTAGGTCGAACAACTTTTGGGAGAATATGATCTAATGTCAATGCTAGTGCTTTTGAATAGTTTCTTAAGAAACTTCAAGCACAATGATTAAACGATAATATGTAATCA
The DNA here is from genome assembly GCA_000404065.3 of Pinus taeda. Taxonomy (NCBI): domain Eukaryota; kingdom Viridiplantae; phylum Streptophyta; class Pinopsida; order Pinales; family Pinaceae; genus Pinus; species Pinus taeda. Next base: position 75,564 of record APFE030249288.1, read on the forward strand.
ACTTAGGATACCCATGGATTGGGATAACTTGAATAGTGTATTTATTAATATACTCTCCAATCATTAACTATGCACAACTTCCCTATATATTTGCAAAAGATGTAGCCCACTAATTCTAATGCAGTCTTATAAAACTCACATCAGTAACCATTGTGTCCTAAGCACTCCATCAGTTTTGATTGTATCATCTAAAGGCACCTTCTACTCATAAAGATGTTGGAACACATAGAGACATCTCATATGTCCAACTGATGATCTGTAAGCATTCAATAGGACTATAATGTTACTATGTGATGTTGGATAAACTCTTATCAATGTCCATTTAGTTGTGCATTCACCCAATGAGAATTTTGGGGGGTTTTTTCTTGTGGTTTCTTGTTTAGGTGTTAAGGCTTTGAGAGTGACCTTCTTAGGGTTGTCCCCCAATTTGAGCCAATGAATCCTAATGTAAATTTGATCCCCATAGGCATTATAAATTTCTGTCAACTTGAAGAAATTTCTTATGTGGATACCTTGACTTAGGTATGCTCATAATAGGGAATAAACTATAACTTTTCATATAGTTATTCAAGTTCCTCTTTCACTCCCTTATATTTCAGTTTTCCCAGCAATGGTGTGCTCCCTATTATATTCAAACAAAAAATCACTATTCAAATTGATAGCATCAAACTACCACACTAACTCTTGGACCTACTAGACCATAGCCAAGGAAAATTTTAGGGGTTATTTTGCTCATGGGCTAATTTCCCATGTTTTTGACAAAAAATATTCACCAATTTCCATTTGTTCTAAAATTATTCTCCTAAATTATTTAATATAAAAGTATTTTACTTTAAAATTCACAACAAATTTCTAGTAATTATATAAATTCCTTAAATATTTGAATATTTAAAAAAAAATCAGTAAACATTTATGATTGGGATTTAATAGTTAACAAGATTCACCCATGTTTCTACACTTCAAGTTAAGTGCGAGTAAAACTTTCATTGGCCATGGGATGAGGTTCCAAGTCTTTTTAATGTATTCAACACAAGTTTGGTACTTCAAGTAAGACATTCAAAATTAATGTTCTACATATTTAATTTTGTTGATCCCCACGAAATAGAAAACACAATGGGTTGATGATAAAAAAGGGTGATCTCTCTTAGAACCTAAACATGCCTCTTCCCATCATAATAAAAGGAAAAAAATGATTTGCTCAACAAGAAATGTTGAATTAAGGCACTTCAAAACACCCTTTTCTTATGTTTTTGAAATTGAAACTAAGTAAACCAAATCTCATGAGAGTCATGATGATGAAGTTGGCTAGAATCATATAACCATTCTTTGGCCTTCAAGGCATTCTAGATCATTTCATCTTTTGACAACATTTTAGTGGGACGTACCCTATATTCTCTTCCTGAGTCTCAACATTAATAAATTCACCAAGACAACAAAGTAGCTTCCTAGAACTCATCAATGAGTCAATGCCAAAATGTCTCTCTTTCCTTAGCATCAATTGAAGCATATATATTGGCTAGCCTAAGCCCCTAGGGATATAAGTGAAACAAAGTCCACACCAAGGGATAGCAAAGGCCAACTAAGGGATACCAAAATGGCATACTCATGTATAAAAAATAATTGTATTTAATGAAAATATATGGAGGCCATTCTCAACATTAAATGAACAACTTTTACTTACGAACATAAAATGTCTAAATTTAAAACTACTTCACAAGCTTTCGCAACCATGGATTTGCAATACAACACAATGGGGCCTTGTATATTACATGACACAAATTTCATTAGGAACCTTCCGCATGAAAAAATATCTCCTCCAAACCCCAAGGGTTAGCTCAATCCGCTGAGGTCCCGTTGCTAAAGCACCTTGTCATTGGGAGGTCACGAGTTCAATTCTCCTTGACACCCTTGGGATTAGGCTCGAATCAATTTGGTCAAGAGTGTGGACCTACCATGATTTTCCATGGGCAAAAAAATGTTTCATCCCTTAGGGCCTTTAATGAATTGAATGTATTATGAGGAATTGGATACTTGCATCTCAAGCAAAACTAATAATTTAGAGTTATATTCTCTTGACCTCTTATGAGAGCCATTGTTCTTTGTATTTGGCGGGGAGTTTTAGAAGTGATAGAGGGTATTGGATCCTATATCTCCCCCTTGCCCCAAAAGGCCCTTGTGAGTAACTAGATTAGTAGAACCCAACAAGATCTTTTCCCATGACTAGACTAACTTAACATGTTTTTTTTATGATAGCATGTGTCTAGACATATGGATCAACTAATGATTTCACACTCGCAAAGATTTTCCCTTCTTAAAGGGTAGGGATATTTTGGCTTGAACTCGTTGTGTCCCATCATCTTGATAATGAGAGTGTATTTCTTTAGGTATCCACCTAACCTTCAATTTCTATAAAGGGTAAGAATATTTTGGCTTCGATTTGTATATATCAATGTAGCTAATGTAAAACCTTTCCCGCCTATCATATATATAGCTAATGTAAAACTTTTCCCACTCATCATATATACAACAACTCCTTAATAAGGGCACTCTAAGGCACACCTTTTTATGAGACCATGTGTTGAGAAACTTGGCCCACCCATCATATATATACTAACTCCTTCATATTTTCATAGCCGTAGTCTAACACTGATTTTTGCCCTAAAAATCATGGAAATTCTGGCAATATTTTGATAAAATTTGGCAAGGATTTTTGTAAATCCAAGTTATAGCTATCAAGATTTTGAGTGCGCCGGAGGTTTTTGATGGTGTTGAATCCATTTCCACCATCAAAAACATGATTGATGGTGTTGAATCCATTTTTACCATCAAAAACATGATTCAAACACTACTACTGCAAGATTTGTTGAAATTTTTTGCCCAGATTCTAGCCACTTTTGGTTTTTGATGGTGTTGAATCCATTTCCACCATCAAAAACATGATTCGAATATTTTTGGTCTTTAATGGTGTTGAACCCATTTCCATCATCAAAAACATGATTCAAAAACTGCTACTACAAGATTTGTTGAAATTTTTTGCCCAAATTCCAGCCACTTTTGGTCATCCGCCATTTTCATAAGAACACTCTAAGCCACACCTTTTTATGAGACCATGCGTTGAAAATAAGATTCACATTATTATAAAAAGCATCCATAAAATTATTAAAATTATTATACCTCTTTTATCCAGATCTTAGATAATAAGAACTTACCAAATCTAATATATACCATAAAATACATTACTTAAAAAGTATCATAAAAATACTCCATAAAAAGAATCCATAAAAATACATTACTTAAAAGTATCATAAAAATACTCCTTTACATCTATTTATATAAACCTTTAATCCAGAAAGATTTTACTAATGGCCTTCCATGAAAACTATGGCTACTAGCACTTCAGCACTCCTAAGTAAGGCTACATTGTCACCTTTTAATTCACTTGGTGATTCAAATATATTTAATATAATATTTGTGATTCATTTTGGGATTATTTAGTATGATTATCTTTAAAAGAATTTTGCTTATGCATTTAAAATTGAAAATGAAAATGAGATTTTGCTTATGCATTTAAAATTGAATATAAAATCTTTTAATTCACTTGGTGATTCAAATATATTTAATATAATATTTGTGATTCATTTTGGGATTATTTAGTATGATTATCTTTAAAAGAATTTTGCTTATGCATTTAAAATTGAAAATGAAAATGAGATTTTGCTTATGCATTTAAAATTGAATATAAAATCTCACAGAGAAATAGCTATTTTATTCCATCCTTGTATTGAAAATGAGAAAGCTTTTGACAGGAGCTTTGGTGTCAAAAGCAAAGTGGTCAGATGCCACCATGACATCCCTTTATTTCTGATACAAGGGAGAATATTATGAATAACTACATACGTCTATTAACCTCGAGTAGATTCATCCATGAACAGTAAATCTCCAAAATTTACAGAGAGGATTCCAAATTATGTCCACATTGAGCAAAGGATTTTAGTTATACAGTTGGTCCTATGTTTGTTGTTAAATAATTCGAGGATATACAGTTTTCAATTAACCGAGCTTTGAATATGTTCGAAGCCAATTGATCTATCGAATCCACTATACATAGATACATGACAAACTTGTAAGGTTGAATCTGATCAATCCGTTTCATGATCTGGGTGAGGAGTGTACCATGCAGGAAAACAGCCTTTTCTCCTCAGCAGTCTCGTATATGATGATTCAGGCATCATTGCCTCTTCCTCTTCTTCCAACTCTTCTTGCGTCTTGGGCAACCCATCTGGTTCAGGGAATGGCCTCCTGCCCTTCTCCTTCAATGGTGTATCTGTGTGAGGTCCCTCCTTGTGTTCTCTGTTGTGCATTTTTGGAGCTTTGGAAATCATGTGCACATTTTCAATAAGAGACTTCACGCCTTCTGACTGTATTATCAGATTTTCAATCCTATCCAGAGCACTGGACCTGACAGATCCAGTTTGTGCCTCGCATTCCTTCTGCAAAATAAGCAAAAAAATCCTACCTTAGTCTCTGCTAAAAAGTCTGCTAAAAAGTCTGCTAAATATAAAGATCAAAGCTGTCCTGTGCAAACCTTCATATCCTGGAATTCAAAGAAGGTCTCCCAGCATTTGTATGATTCTTCTCCTTCCAACCTGCAGCAACGATCTGCAGAAACCAAAACTTTCAAATTTCAACCCTAGATTACATTACGCAGAGTTCCTAAACATTAAAGAACGAATGGAACCCACCCCTAATGGCATTTTCAGCTTTCTGGATGAGCGAGGGCTCTTTAATGGATCCGGTAAGCTTGCTCCTGCTGAATGGCTCCTGCATCTTCGGAACCTCTCCCTTCGCCTGCTTAAACCCTACCACTATTTTCTTATCAGGGGTGGGAGAAGGCACTGGAGCGGCAGCGGACATTTTTTGGACGATCACATTTCTGTGACAGGTATCAAGAAGGCGTCCTCCTCCATGGATATGGATGGGAAGTACACACCCCTTGCTCCATCTGATGTTATTGCTAATTCCTATCATTAACCCCAAATCTTACTCACTTAATTTGAATCTGAAGGCACTCAGTCACTCATTCAAAACAGGGTAGGTAGTCTGTCACAATATACAATTAGGGTTTGAAAAGAAGGCTGTGACAAGTTAAGATGATCAAGCCAACTGTACTCAGTCGATCGATGCAAGCATTTAAAAGTGTTCTCGAGCCTGTGCAGCCTTTGATTCTCAACTGGTTAATACCGACAAACTGCAAATCCAGTGCCAGTTCTCAGTTATTAAGAAATCAAAATGCTGAAATAGCAGCGTAGGGCACATGGATGGAAATGTTCCATTCCAATCTAACGTAATCAAATCAAATCTGATGACAACATCACAGAGTTTAAGCTTATCCACAATCCGGCAGCATTGATGTGCATATTTCAAATTTCAATTCCCAATTCGAAACCATGAGTACAAAAGGATAAGGACAGGCTCAGCGCGTGTCACAGCCCGCAGAAACACCGGCGAAAACCACCTTCGAATGTTGGTGTATGATGTCGCGGGCAAAAACTTAATCGGCGGTGCTGTGGTTTGCCCATAGGTTACGCCACACCAGGTGCGCATTCCTTAATTACTTATGTAAGTGAATCTAAACTTTACAGGTGTTAAGGGTTTCGACTAACTTCATCTGACCCAATTTCGGGATTATGTTTCAGCAAAGTCCTTTTCAAGTTTAACTGCCGCAAGATTTATCCAGCAAGATGGATAGTTAATTAATAAAGGCGGTATATGTTTAGGGTTAGATTTAAGTAAGTAGATTATCTAACGGTGAGCATATACAACTTTTTGCACTCGTAACAGATTGGATAACTTTTAAATGGATAATTCTCACTATTAATTACATAATTCTCACTTCTAACTACTAAGTATTGTTAGATTTAAGGAAGTAGATTATCTAACGGTGAGCATATACAACTCCTTGCACTGCAACAGATTGGATAACTCTCACATGGATAATTCTCACCTCTAACTACTAAGTGGTAATTGTCAATTTAACATATAATATAATTAGTTTAGATTGTTACCATTATAATTTTTTTGTGCTTGAGAGATTGAATTCGGATATTTCACAGTATTCATCTTTTATTTGTGGACCTTTCGAGTCTAGACCAAAACTCATCATCAGGGCTGATTTACAGAGAAGTGAAAAGAATGTTATAAATATGGTATAGGTGAATTATCAAGTAGTTAGGCCGAACATCTGAATATTAATAATTTTACTTTTATTTTTGTTCTAAAGAAAATTTTAATTAATTTTTGTATTATATTAGATTATATTTATTATTATGTGTATGGGTTCTTAATTTATTAAAGAGATTCTTTATAATTTATTTAAATATAATTATTTTTGTTTTTAAATTGTTATTTTTAATTTTCATTTAATGATTAATTAAATTAATTATTTTTTTAACGTAATGTTTGTTCATTTTAAGATTGTGCAATGTTTAATTAGGATTGATTATTATACCTGTAATAAGTTTTTATACTTTAATTATGATATTATTCTAAATGTAATTACAAAGTCATGAATTGTTTAATTTAATTTTGAAAAAATGTTTAACCTAAATTAATTATTGTTAATGTTATAAGTTTATGTTCTCTTTAACCCTTTTCTATGTTAATTAGGTTTTATTATTATTAATGGCATAAGTTTTTTATTATTTTTACACTGTTGACTAAAAATGCAAAATTGGTTTTATATTGTTTTATTTGATTAATATAATTAATTTTAAAGCTATATTTTTTACTAGATTAAAAACCTTAAGTGTTTGAGCTAATGGATTATTGTTAATGTATTATGAGTAGAGCATTATTTCTATTTAAAGTGAAGTCTAGATATATTAAGATGCAAATGCAATATTTCTTGTAGATCTTTATGATGTTTTAGGTTATGTGAGGGATTTGTTTTGACTTATAGAGGGTGGATAAGATGAGGGGAGGAAGGGGTATGTGACAGCAAGGGATAATTTATTCATTGTGGGTAAGCAGAGAGGTCCAATTTTTACTAATTTCCAAGCCTCCATCTCTATTAATGTTGCGTGGGGTGTTTCATGATTTCAATATCCTCGCGAACTTTCCGCTTGAAATGGTGTTTTTCATTAGCAATGACTTTAGTGTCCTCAAGGCATATATGATGGTTTGATTTACCTGCATGCTCAGTTAAAGTTGAAGGGTGTGTTCTTTCTTTACGGATATTTGCACTATGCTCTTTGAGCCTAATGTTGATTGACCTGCATGTTTCCCCTATATATTGTTCTCCACATGAGCAGTTGATGATATAAACACCTTTTTGTTGTAGTTGTTCTTGGCTATCCTTTACCGACTTCAGTTTTTGTTTGATAGTTGTCAAGGTTTTGAACGAAGTTTTGATATTTTTCTTTCTGAGAATTTTGGCTAGTTTGTTAGTGACACCTTGAATATACGGAAGGTGGGCATTAGTAGTCTTGCGGTTGTTTGATTTGTTTATATTGTTTCCAGATTTGGCCTTCTAAATGGCCTTGAAGATGCTTTTATTATTGTATCCTAGGTTGGCAAATGTTCTTTTTAAGTATGTAATCTCCTCTTCAATGTGGTTCTCATCTGAAATTCTACATGCTCTAGTGAAGAGGGTTTGTAGTGAAGAGGGTTTGAAGTACACCCATTTTTTCAGCTGGGTGGTGATGTGAATCAGCATGGAGGTAGTTATCGGTATGAGCCTTTTTTCTAAACACTTTATGACCTATGGAACCATCTTTGTTTTTTATGAGGAGGATGTCTAGGAATGGTAGGCAATTGTTCTCTTCTATCTCCATTGTGAACTTGATGTCATCAGATATGCTATTGAGATGGTTCAAAAAGTTTTTAAGTTCATCTTCCCCATGAGGCCAATCAACGCTAGTGTCATCCACAAATCTGACCCAAAACTTAGGTTTTAATGGGTATGTATCAAGAGCCTGCTTTTCAAAATTTTCCATGAATATTGTGGAATATCTTAATTCAGTCTCTCAAAAACCATACCACATAAATCTTCAAACCATTTTTGGTGCTTATTTATGTTATTTCAAAAATTTTGGTACATAACACTTCAATATCATGGTGATGGCTAATTAAGTGTCCTTCTAATTTTTTTTTTTATATATAACACTTCATTATTATGGCGATCACCAATTAAGCTACCCACTAGGGAGTAATCTAACTACTAACTTAAATAGTCTCTTTAATTTATTTTTTTCTTGAGTTAATTTGGCTATAAATTTCATAAAGATTTTTAAGAACTATAAATCTAAATTATTGTTTAATTGAAAGAAGCATGAATATTTAGCATTCAATCCATATAATATTATAAAATATATTTTAATAACTAGAAATCACAATCTCATTCAAAATTGTCCTAACTAGATTTTAATTAAAAAATATTTTAGATATTAATTAGACTAAACCATTTATTTATCCTAAATACTACTTTAAATAAAAATATTAAAAATATAATAATTAATGATTAAAAATACATATTTTTTTCTTAAAATATTACTTCATGAGCAATGTCGATGGCATCATGGATTTGTCTATTGGCCAAGAAGCCAAATTGGTTAGAGGAGATCTTATCAGCAAGGACAGGCTTGATCCTCTTAGAGATAATTTTGGAAATGATCTTATAAATCAAGTTGCACAAAGAGATAGGTCTAAGTCAAATAAGGCCTTAACCAATGTTGTCTTTGCAGAAATGAATCTGTGGACCATATCTTTATTGGTTGTCAATCTGATAAGAATATATGGCAGTTGGTTTTGAAGACCCTAGATATTAGAGAACATATTGAACATCTTCAATTTTGGGTGGGAAAATTTAAACAACATCTTACACTTCCCATCTTTGTGGCATGGATTATATGGCTTCAAAAAAATAAGATAACCTAAAAAAATGCAAGTTTGAATATCCTTTACCTTTCTTCCAAGATTATAGCTTATCACAGAGATTACTCTCAACTTCAATTCCAGACAAAATTGAGAAGAATTCAACTTCCTAGCCTGCTCCAAGATAATCCTATTGGGTTTTTCGATGACGCAACACAAGAATCTTATTGCGAAGGGGGAGGTATGTTCAAAATGACAAAAGGAAAAACCTCACATTTCAGAGTTGGTCTAGAAGCTGGTATAAATACAAAAGCAGAATTAATAGTTGCTTCGGTTCTTATGTTCTTGGCTTTAACAAAGAACATAAAAAAATATTCAAGTTTTAGGAGACTCCAAGTTTGTGATTGATTGGTTGGCAGGAAAAGCTAATTTAGAAGTTCTAAATCTTGCAGAATGGAAGAGGAAAATAGAAGAGAAGAAGGACTTCCAGGTGATCAATTTCCAACATATCTACAGAGAGTTCAATGCAATTCTTTGATAGTGTATCAAATAAAGCTCTCCAAATGGAACTTGGCCTTATTTATTATGAAGAACTCATTGGAACTACCATACAATCCACCCATACAATCCCCCTAGACTAAAATCATTCAATGGACAAACAAAATTTTTCTTCAAACTCTTCATGTATAAAGCAGTCAAAGGATGGAAAATCAATTTTGATGATGATATCTCGCCATTTTTGCCCTTGTATATTTTCATCTCTTACAGTCAACATGTAATCTTATCCTTGGTAGTGCTTCAAACGACAATGTTTAACAAACATTATATAGATATTAGCTGGAATAGTTATACATGCATAGTTGAAATTTTGCCTTTTCTAGGCAGCTCAAAATATGTTTTACATGTTGTAGGGAATTTACAATTTTTTGTAAGATTGACTATACATTTTTTATTCTCCTTGAATAACAAAAAAATATCATTTTCAATTGAAAAAAAAGCATATAAAAATAAGAATTGCATTAATGTTCACCTTCACTTCTCCTTAGTCCATGTTGTCACGACATGGGACTATAGTAATCATCATTTTTTTATTAGCATTACTTGGCATTAAGATTTACTGTGGTTTTAGGGTTGGTATGTACTATGTTGTTTTTTTAGCATATTCTAATTTATTTCGTGGTTTTGGCCTCTTCCCGAGGCAGAGAGGTTGTAAATATATATTATGTTGGGTTTCTGTCATGCATATTTTGGACCTGTAAACTAATGCTAGCATTAGTCTAGCAATATGAAATGCTAGAGAAGCTGGGAATGGAAAGGAATGGGATGTGCCAGGAAAGGGAAAGGGAAAGTTTGTTGACAGTTGTGGATGCATGGATGCATGTGGATGCGGTGTCTACTCTTGGTGAGAATGAGATGACTTGTGCTTATTTGTATGAAATAGGGCTACTTGCCCATTTTGTAAATTTACTTCAGGTTACCACCTGAACGTTTTACATGTATTGCATCGGTGGAAACCAATGGGAAGATGGCTACTTCTGAGACATTGCAAATATACTAGATGGTGTTTCACTAAAATAATCCATGTGAACAATTGATAACTCTCCAACTAGATTTGCTTCTTGAATGGATCAACTGAAGCTTGAACTGGATATGACTCAGACAAGCTACCAAACAAGAAGGGATGCCCCGGACTTGAGAACGACTACCTTTGGTTCTTTATCTCTAACTTCATCTGCATCTTTGTCTCATTGCGCAGTCTTGAAAGATTATGGAGAGTGATATGTTAATTAGTAGTCTAAGGCTTGCCTTGAATTCAATCTCCATCTCGATCTGTGTTTGGAAATGATAGAGGTGCTAGCTTTGATGCTTAAACAACTTCTAGTGGTGATTATACCTTTTATAAAGCCCTTCCTTCCTTGACCATTGCATTAGAGTCTACCACAGACAACAACTTCCACTGGGAAAGGAGGTATCCAGGCAAGGTAGGCTATTGAAACTGCACTAATGATTTGGATGCATAACCACTAGCAGAGGCATTATAGACATAGGCAAAGACAAATGTTGCAGAGCCTAATGAATTGAAACATCAAGCAGTAGAGCCAACATCCTTTCTAGTTCCAGATATAGCTCGAGGGCCAGTAGTTTATTAAAAAGGAGCATAAGTGGGTAAGTAGTTAAAGCAATGTTGGGAGTAAGCAACAACATTCATTGAATATAAGTCAATTAGAGCCCTAATTTATGGCATTTAAGACAACTTTTGCATGTTGAACATGATTTATGGAAATCATGACCAAAATTCACTTTAGGCACATGGATGGTTTATGAAGTTCTACATAATCATTAGCTTTTCCAATTCAAAGATGGCTTTGAGATCTAGGCCCATGTGTTGATTTCATGGCTTCCTCCCCCAATTTGGTACTATGTGCTTTATGGGTCACTTTTGAATGTTTTTTTTGTCTTTGGGATGTTCCTTAAAATGCAAGCTTAGTAAAATCACGGTTGCATAACCCTTTTCAAGGATTTAGTTCCACATTAGTATGACTACTATATGACAATACCTATGCAACATGCAAAACGCATTGACTTACCCTTCCCATATGTGTATTCAATCCAAAGGGGTGACATTTAAAACACCTTTTGTTTGTTAAGTAGGCATTTCCCATTGTTTCTACTACTAGCACAAACCCCATAATCCAGGTCTAATATGCATTTAATTGTGGCATGGATCCAATATTTTGTAGAAATTCCCGCTGTAGATCAACAGATTATGCAATATACTAAAACACAATACAAGATTTACTTCTACAACACTTTGCGGAAGCTTAATCGAATTGGGAAAGATCAAGAGAACAAATATAACTGAGAATGAGAAATCAATCACACATAACATAGAAGAAATAACCTAGGGAAAGCCTTAGTCTAAAACCCCAATCTTTGTATTATCATACAAGAGGAACTCTTGTTCAAGTTAAAAAAAGAATCATCTCACAAGCTATCCTGCTCTCTCTGCAATCAAAAATACAGCTCACAGACTGAATAGACATTGTATATGTCCTTCTCAAGCCCTTTAAGCCTCCTATTTCCTTGTGCAGTTTTTCTTGGGGTCCATTGAAGCCACATGTGTGAATTGACCTCATCACACTCACAAAACCTGAAGAAGTAACTGCGCAATCCTCAAGGAAAGAATTCCTTCTGCATGCAAGGAATATTCACAATGGAATATTCTAGCAATTGATAGTACACTTCCCCTCCATCTGATCTCAACTGGGTCTCTATCTGAACTGATATGCATGAGTTATTTATGAGAGAATACTCAGTTATCTGAAGTGCAGTAGTTACATGCATGCAAGTATTAACTAACTAAACTTACATTAATTCAACAAACTGTTTGAATTAATCTAACTAGACTTGACTCAGTGAACTAAGTCAACTAATTACAACTCAATATTACAACTCATCCTTATCTCTTTAACTGATGGATAAATTCCTCAATTAATGGAGAAATTGTTGCATGTCCCCACATAGACTTCATGTTTGATTTTCCTTAACTAATTAACTCAAGATGAATTAATTAATTAATTTACAAACAACTACTAAGATCAAATTCGAATTTTACTTCACTATTTTAGTTTAGGGACTGACTAAAATAGGAAGGTATCCCAAAATGCTATTTATAGAATGTTATTTTTAGCACTTACATTTTTCATTCCTTGTTGCTATGTTCAACATTGGTTGAACTACTATTTATAGCAGTTCTATTTTTAGCATTTCTTGTTGCTATTTTCAACACTCCCTCTCAAGAAGAAAGGGATTATCAGTAACCCCAATCCTGTCTCTGTGGAACTCGAACTTTCATTTTGATAATGCCTTCATCAAAATATCTTCATCATGTTCCTCGGTCGAAACATACAGCAACAACATGATCCTCTTGACCACACAGTCTCGAAGATGGTGATATTGGATATCGATGTGCTTGGACCTGTCATGAAAAACTGGATTCTCAGAGAGTTTGATACAACTCTGGTTATCGCAGTAGATCACTATAGGATCCATCCTCTAACCAAACAATCCCACTAGAATCTTCCGCATCCAAATGGCCTCACATGCAGTGTGACTAGTAGCCATGTATTCAGCCTTTGCTGAGCTAAGTGCAATTGATCTTTGTTTCTTGTTGTACTAGGAATCTACAGTTGAACCAAGGTTGAAGATTCCTCCAGAAGTTCTATTCTGGTCTGATGGAGTCCCTACCCAATCCGCATCTATGAAGCCCCGAATCTTCACTCCCTCCATCCGTCTGTACCACAATCTGAACTAAGATGTGCCTCTGAGGTATCTCAGCACATGCTTCACTGCCTTCCAAAACAGCTTCGTAGGCTGAACCATATCTTGACTCAGCTGGTTCACCATAAAGCATAAGTCAGGTCGTGTGTTCACCAGATACATAAGTGAACCCACCAGCTGCTGATAAATAGTAGCAGCTACTACCTCACCTGAAGTAGCATCCTCCTTCCTTCAGTTCCCAGCTAGAGGAGTCTGCATGGGCTTGCACTTCTCCATGTGAAAGCACCTGAGTATCTCATTGGCATACTTTCCTTGAGACACAAATACTTCCCCATCTTTCTGCCACACCTCCATGCCTAGAAAGTAGTGCATAAGGCCCATGTCCTTCATCTTGAACTATCTTGCGAGGTCCTACTTGCAAGACTGTATCAATTGATCATCACCTATCAAAATCAGATCATCGACATAAATAACAATGATAAATGGTTTACCTTCTACCATGATGTGGTAAAGGTTCGCATCTACTTCACTCTTGGTGAAGCCCAAACCGGTGAAATCGCTGTTGATCCTGGTGTACCAAGCACGGGGTGCTTGCTTCAGCCCATACAAAGCCCTCTTGAGTCGGCACACATGCGACTCATGATCGAAGGTCCCGAAACCCTCTGGCTGCTTAATGTACACCTCCTCCTCAATCTTCCCATTGAGGAATGTTGTCTTCACATCCATCTGGTGGATCTTCCACCCCATCTGAGCTGATAGTGCCAACATCGATTTAATCGATGAGTACCTTGCTACGGGAGATCCCCTCAACTTGTGAGAATCCCCGGGCAACAAACCTTGCCTTATGTTTCTCAACACTGCCATCAGTTGCCTGCTTTACCTTGTAAAGCCATCTGGAACTCACTACTGACTTGCCCTGAGGCCTTGGGACAACATCCCACACACTGTTCCGAATGATAGAGTCGTACTCCTCTACCATTGCATCAACCCATACCAGTTACTGCACTGCCTCCTTGAATGAACAAGGTTCGGTATCTACGCACTCCCCAACTAGGGCCATGTACCCAGTGTACCGCTCGGGCGACCTCCTCGGTCTGCGATGAGAAGATGGTTGTCCCACATTCTCCCATGCATTCAGCCTCAACCTTTCAACTTCCCTTGAGCATTTCCACCCATCTTTGGAAGTATCAGCATGAGTGGATGTCTCCACTCCCGGATCCTCTGCATGCGGCTGCTCCGCATCAATCTGAGGCTCCTCCTCCTTAGGAACTGAAATTTCCTCCTCTGCATGCAACTTGAGCTCCCTCTCAAGTGACACTTGCATGGCTTTTTGCGCATCGAACTTCAAATCCCTGCGTACCACAGTCCTCTGAGTGGAAGGAAGGTACACCCGATAGTTGTGGGGTCTATCCATGTACCCCACAAGTATTCCCAACTCAGCTGTTGGGTCTAGCTTCTTCCTGGCATCTTTGGTCACATGACAGTAAACTGATGATCCAAATATTCAGAAGTGACTTAAATCAATTCTCTTACCGGAATAGGCCTCCATAGGTGTCTTCATTCCCAGTATATGATGTGGGCTTCTGTTATGCAAGTATACTGCTGTATTGCATGCCTTAGCCCACAAATGAAGTGGTAGGCTTTGGTCATGGAACATCGCTCGAGCTGCTCCCACAATCGATCTATTCTTCCTTTCGTCCACCCCATTCTGCTATGGGTTATGGGGTGCCGTCAATTCCCGTTTAATACCTTCTGCAACGGAGAAGTCTTTAAACTGTTGGGAGACATACTCTCCACCATTGTCGCTACACAAGGCTTTTGTTTTATTTCCAGATTCTTTCTCTGCCAAGGCTTTAAACTCACAAAACCTCAAGAAGGTCTGATCCTTCTTTTGCATAAAGTAGATCCAGCATCTATAAGAAAAATCGTCAATTAGAATAACATAGTACCTTTGTTTAGTGGTGGAGACTGTAGAGAAGGGTCCACAAACATCTGAGTGAACTCGCTCGAGGATTGATCCAGCTCTACTGTCTCGATCCGGAAAGGAATATTTCACATACTTACCCAATGTACAACCTTTGCATGTAGTCGTATGCTCAAGTTTTCCGTTGGGTAATCCGATAGAAATCTGTTGCATGATCTTCAGGGCTCCATGGTGCAAGTGGCCTAGTCTTCTATGCCATAGCTTGCCAACATCTTAGCTCTGCACCATCTTCGCTTTGGAACTCAAAGTAGCACAGTCATCTACCTCCAGCTTGTAAAGATTCTTGACTTGAATTCCTATTCACTTTGTCTGTCCAGTACCAATATGCCTCAGGAATACCATTCCTTTACTAAAGACTACATCATAGCCTTCATCTTCTAGCATAGCGATAGACACAAGATTCTTCTTCAGACCTGGTACATACTTTACATCAGTCAGGGTGAGGGGAGCTCCATGCTCCCTCTAAAACACAATTGTACCTTCACCTGAAACATGGTACTTTCCATCATCACCCATCTCAATTCGCATCTGGAGATCCTTCTCCTCCAAGGTACTGAAAAGATTCTTGTCACCTGACATGTGGAATGAAGATCCACTATCCAGGTACCACACACATCCCACCATGGATAAAACCATGCATGCGATAAGTGAGAATCCAACTCAAACAGTGAGGCCAATGCCTCACCATCAGATCCCTTTGAGGAACCCTTCTTGGATTTCTTCTGTGGACAATTCGTAGCATAATGGACCACTTCATGGTAATGAAAGCATCGCACTTTCGATTTGTCAATATTCTTCCCACCATGGGAAGAACCGGATTTGGGATGGGACACCTTCCCTTCCCTTTTCCTTGCCTTACTCACTAAGGCTATATTTTCCTCATCATCTTGCTTCGATGAGGATCCATCTCTGGTGCTTATTCTTATTTCCTCTTGCATCAGATCCGACCAAAGTTGTTCCCAATCTGGCAGTTTTTCTCTTCCATTAATCGAGTCTTGGTAGCTATGCCAACTCTTAGGAAGACCGAGGAGTGAAAGACTCACCGTGTCATCATCAACGGTCGTGATCCCTACACTTCCAAGCTCATCCCTGCAGATGGTGAGCTTGTTCAGATATGTAGAGATCATGTTGCCCTTTTCACACTTGATCTTATGAATCTTGTCTTTCAGCGCCAGCTTCCTCTGATCGTTGTTGTTTTGATATAGATATTTCAATGTTTTCCACATCAAAAACGGTGTCTCCTTCCCATGGAGGCTCGAGAAAATGTGGTCTCAAACTCCCTCCAAGGGGATTCTCCTTGCTCTAGCCACACATTTCTTCCATTCTTCTAGTTGAGTAGCATTAGTCGTCTTGGGGACTTATTGTTCAATGAAGTCCTTTAGACCGTTATCGTCTAATACTGCCTCCATGCGATCCTTCCAGGCTATATAATTCGAGCTGCCATCAAGGGCATACTCGAGTATTAAACCATTGAATGCCATTGGTGAAATTGAGATGTGATAAGAACTCGATTTGGATATTTAGGAACCACAACCTTCGAACTCCTCCTTCTTGTATATTGTTCTTCGCCTTGATCACCTTCGCTCTAATACCATGTAGAAATTCCCACTGTAGATCAATAGATTACGCAATATACTAAAACACAATACAAGATCTACTTCTACAACACTTTGTGGAAGCTTAATCGAATTGAGAAAGATCAAGAGAACACATACAACTGAGAATGAGAAATCAATCACACATAACACATAAGAAATAACTCGAGGAAAGCCTCAGCCTAAAACCCCAATCTCTGTATTATCATACAAGTGGAAATCTTGTTTAAGTTACAAAATGAATCAGCTCACAAGCTATCCTGCTCTCTCTGCAATCAAACAATACAACTCACAGACTGAATAGACATTGTATATGTCCTCCTCAAGCCCTCCAAGCCTCCTATTTCCTTGCGTTGTTTTTCTTGGGGTCCATTGAAGCCACATGTGTGAATTAGCCTCATCACACTCACAAAACCTGAAGAAGTAACTGCGCAATCCTCAAGGAAAGAATTCCTTCTGCATGCAAGGAATATTCACAATGGAATATTCTAGCAACTTATAGTACATTGCCCCTCCATTTGATCTCAACTAGGTTTCTGTCTGAACTGACATGCATGAGTTATTTATGAGAGAATACTCAGTTATCTAAAGTGCAGTAGTTACATGCATGAAAGCATTAACTAACTAAACATACATTAATTCAACAAGCTGTTTGAATTAATCTAACTGGACTTGACTAAGTTAACTAAGTCAACTAATTACAACTCAATATTACAACTCATTCTTATCTCTTTAACTGATGGATAAATTCCTCAATTAATGGAAAAACTGTTGCATGTCCCCACATAGACTTCATGTTTGATTTTCCTTAACTAATTAACTCAAGATGAAACAATTAATTAATTTACAAACAGCTGTTAAGATCAAATTCGAATTTTACTTCACTATTTTAGTTTAGGGACTGATTAAAATAGGAAGGTATCCCGAAATGTTATTTATAGAATGTTGTTTTTAGCACTTCCATTTTTCATTCCTTGTTGCTATGTTCAACACTGGTTGAATTGCTATTTATAGCAATGCTATTTTTAGCATTTCTTGTTGCTATTTTCAACATATTTGGTATGTTAGACTCTCAAGGTATGTATTTTTTAGCTTTGAAACCTTAAATTATAATGCCTGCCAAATTGTTACTTATAAATATTACCACTAGATGGGTCATCAATGGATGTTCATAGATCATGATCCAAAGGAGCATATCCTTGCTCTTCACTCTAGTCAACTTCTTCATCTTGTGTTGCTCAACATAGGGAATTGATATCTGCACCATACTGGATTTTTTTCCCAATCTTCTTAAACTAGTGCTCAATCTTCTTCTTTTGCTTGATCCACACAAAGCCAATTTCTTTCACATATGCACATTCTTCAATCTCCTCAAGAGGCAGCAGGGCCTTGGGAAGACCTACCTCTACAAGGAATTCCCTCTCTATTTTTCTATAGCAACTTTGCTATGCTCTTAATCTATTGGGAAAATGCATGGGTCCCCAAGGCTTAAATAGTTGAAAAATGTGTCAATTAGGGGCTTGGAAACATCGCATTAATGAAAATGTGAAATTAATTTAGGTGGATTAGAAGCATGGAAACATCTTCTTCACCCTAGAAACATATAGTAAAACAGATTGAAAATAAGTCAATTACAACCCTACTTTATGGCATTTAACACAACTTTTGCATGCTAAATAGGATTCATGGAAATTATGACCAAAATTCACTGTAGGTACATGGATGGTTTATGAATTTCTACATGCTTTCTTTTCCAATTCGAAGTTGGCTTTGAGGTCTAGGCCCCTGTGTTGATTTCATAGCTTCCTCCCTCATTTTGGTACTATGTGCTTTATGGGTCACTTTTGAGTGTTTTTGTTGTCTTTGTGATGCTCCTTAACACCAGAGATTCTTAATCAGGGAGGGAAAGTAACTACTGAAAGTAGCTTAATGGATTGATTATATACTTAATGATTTATTGATTCTCTGTACAACTTACTTATCAGACAGGGTAGAACCATCTATGAAGGAATATGCCTCATGTTCCCTGCTACTGCTACTACTAGCACAAACCCACTAATCCAGGTTTAATACACATTTGTTGCTGGAAAAACTCTAATATTTGATATGTCAGAATATCAAGGTATGTATTTTTTAGCTTTGCAACCTTGAAGTGTATATCAAGCTTCGAGTGCCTATATGCGGTGCATCTAATGCACATTCTAGATTAAATGTACCATTACAAAGGCTCACACACAAATATTTGATGCATCATCCCTAACCCATAGGACTATAAAATGCACAGACATGATAAGAGGAGTCATGTATTAGATGACTAACATGATGTCCATTGTCTAACAATTCCAGATCTTCCTTGTTGGGATCTTCCTTGCAATCTTTGAAGTGAATAACAATCAACAACCTTGGAATGCTTGAGATTACTTTGCTACTTTGGTTTGCACAACATGAATTGTGTTTTGTTAGTTTGTAGATACTCAACTCCATAATTTTGTTTGCAAGAACAAGATGTTAAGGGATCTAGGTGCCCAAACTGAACCCATTCTCGTCAAGGGATTATGGGGCATTTCTGGGGGTGGGGATTGGTTATTTTTGCATGGAATATTAGCAAAGGTTATACTTTTATAGGATCTTCTTTGAATTCATGTTATCTGGCATATGTGATGGTGCTTGTGGAGATAAAACTTGTTGGTTAGAAATACAAAGCAAAAGAGCATGAAGAATATCAGATCATGACCTTTATGTGGATAACTTTCCTCAAGCTTAGACAAAACATTGGCAAGGATAAGAAGAATTCAATCTATATGAACAAGAGCTCTAAACTTTAAAATGTTCGTATTCCAGGAAAGCTATTTCTGTAATTGATGTCTGTCTTTCCTCTAAGGAAATCATACCAGTTAAATTTCTCTCTCTTGCATATATCCATGTGGATTTCGTTCTTTAAAACAAGTTGAATAAGATAGATGGAAACAATCTTATAGATATGATTCTTATTTCTACTTCCATGATAGCAATCTTTCAATCTTTCATCTTTCAATTTTTCGCATTAATCGGGTTTGAAGTTTTCAAGATTGTTGTCGCAGAGCCTTGAAAATATTTCTTGGTGAAGAAACCTACTTATGCTATTACTGGTGGTTGTTAGTTCTTTGAACTACGGCATATGTAAGTGTGGAAGGTTAAGAGAAATGGCGCAAGCATGCAACATCCACTGAACTGACACTAGTTCAGGGCAAGGAGTTGCTGCAAGTTGTACCTATCAAGCAATCATTCATAATTACATAATAAAGTTTCAATCTTATCTAAAGGGTGTTTACTCTCCTCACCATTTATAATAAAATGTATATTTTTAATAGAGCGGTTCCTCCAAAAACTTTGTTGTTTGTTTAGTTTTTAGAAAGTTAATTTATTTTGCAATTTGATTGTTTATATGGCTTTGGTTTTACCTTCTTTTATCTTTTTATTTTCTTTTTCAATGCATTTGAGATTGAAGCAGTGATTAAAAATTTGCTTTTGTTTTACGTTCTTTTATCTTTTATTTTTGTTATCAATGCATTTGAGATTGAAGTGATGGCTAAGAATGATCCTCTCCCATAGACCTCAAAAGGAGTATTATATCCCATCAAGATAGTCGACGTAGTACAGGGCTCCAAAGATGCAAAGTCATCTCGAGATGAAGCCATGTGGTGTGAAGCACCCGAGTCAAGCACCCATGAGGAAGGCTGAGATGCAACAGCTACAAGTGCCAGAGCTAGATCCTTTCCTTTCCCTTTGTTCTCGCACACCTTGGAGAAATATAGTAAGATTCTATTACTATAAGTGAATTGAATATTACAACTTTATAGATTTTTGGTGCTTCAAAGGGTTTGTAATGTCCTATTTTTCCATTATTCTCCACTAACTCTTTAGCAATATGACAATTTTGGATCTCTACAATAAAATTTCTAGATTGGTTCAACCTCTTAGCCAATAGTAGTAGCTTGGTCACAAATGTTGTCCTCCGTTAAAGTTTGCATTGATGGAAAGTCCAACAATCTTTGAAGAAAGTGTAACACAATTGAATGTTGCCTCTACTCCTACAAAAATAAGTATATTGTACCAATTTATAATTTATTAACATATTAGAAATTCCATACATTTTCTCTTATATTTACCCATTATGTAGATATGTGGAATCGAAACTCCATTGCATGTAAACTTTCAAAATCAAAATTTGAATTTTTTTTGAAGAGTAAAATTATAGTTTGTTCAATTGAAATTGTATTTGGTTTTATTAGGATCTTCTAAAATTGTCATTCATTATAGTTGCATGGTAATCAATTTAACTCGTATGAATGTTTGACAAAATCATAGCTCATCACTCACTACGTGGAGATGTATCAATGTTTTAATGTTTCCACGCTCAACTTATATGCAATTCTCTTGTATATATCTTCTCACCTTCACTAATCTAAGCCCTTACACTATCATGGTCATCAAAATTAGTTTTGAATCCAAAGCCTTCAATGAGTTTTTCATTTCTTAATTACTTTTATAAGAAATCAAAATTTCTCCTTGTTGATTTTTCTAGTGTAATAGATAGAAGCACAATATTTCTGAAAAATGATAATTAATTCTAATGGTGTTGTTCTTCTTTTAACTTTTCCAGTATATCATTAATCAATTAAAATTTAGAAATAAAACCATGTAAACACAATAGGACAATAGAGATCGCAATGCACAAAGACAACATGGTAACCTGGGAAAACCCAATGGGGGGAAAAATGTTATACAGGAAAATTACCTCGTCAACTCATAGGAAAAAGATAGACTGGTTAAAGACATGATGTAGTTCACAGGCCAATTTGCCAAGGTAACACTCCCCAGGAACTAGCAAGAAGAGTTAGCACGCTCCATATGCATGAGCCAAGGGTGTTAGTCCCTAGGGTAACTCACTGTTTTTCCCAAGGGACATTGTTACCCAAGTCTTATGAGATTCTGGAGGTCAATGAGTGGGTTGATTGACTGACATTCCACTTTTCACTGAAATGTCAACCCAAAAAGTAGGAAACATCTACCTTCGACTTATTTAAGGATATTTCCATTCCTAACGGAATCTAATGGAAGGGAAAAGAGCAATAAAGCAAGGAAAAGCCTAGCTTTTGCCAAAGGGAACTCATGAGAGAATCGGAAAGGATAAGCCTCTCATCATCTATATATTGGAGGCTTGGGCATTGTGAAAGGGGTGAAAGGATTTTCAACTGATTGTCGAAACTTTGTATGAGATATAGTTGTTTTGCTACCAAGAGGTTAAGAAGAGAGAGAGAAAGGAGATGCAGGATTAAGGGAAGCTTGATTCACCATATGTTTGTAATCATTCTTTCCTAACTAATAATATTGACCCGTTATTGTGTTGTCTACTCGATGGTGCCAATGTCCTGAGTGTTTACATGTTGATTTAGTGCCATTGTTTATGAGTAGCTTAGATGCATGTTGATTTCATTTCTTTATGTATTAATGTTTTGATTATCATAGTTCATATGCTATAGTATTACTCTTCATCTTGTTTTTTTATGCAGGTGTTGATCTAGGAGTTAGCAAAGAGGTCTTCCGCTCTACTACATTGGGTTCTCCAACAAGACTGCATCAAGATCTGAGGTAATCTCTCCTTTTCTACTTTGAATATCATGCATTGATATAGATATGTATATGATTCCTTGTGTCAGTTTTAGTTAATCTGAACGGTCTATCTTGGATCCTAGGAAGATCCTTGAGGGTATTCCAGCCACAACCACTCGTGCATTAATCCCTATAGCAGAATTGGCGACTCCGTTGGGGACTACACTTAGTTCCCGAATCTCTTTTTCTTTCTAGGCCCTCCTATTCTTCTTGGTTCCATTTCTAACCACTCGGGACTCTTCATAACCTTCTATGTTGTGCTCAACCTTTGATGTGACCCTGAAAGACTCCTTTTACAACTTCTTCCCCCCTAATGCACCCCAATAGTGCACACCAGAGAGTTATAACACTCTGCTAGGTTGAAGACGGAGTTTTGGTCCTGTCATTAATGCACTGTAGCCTCCCCTAAAGTGCGTTAGCCAACCAATATCTTGATCAATAGCCTGTTCTGTGAATTCTTGGGTTCGCAAAGCTGCCTATAGTCTATTTAAGTATTTGTTGTTGTGAACTGTGTTTGGTTGCCTATTTCCTAAGCATTTTTTCATTTTAGGAAAAAACTTAAGTGCTTATGTATTTCAAGAAAAGAAAAGAAAAATTGTTTAAAGTTTTTATTCTTATTTATTTATTTATTTTCAGTTGGTTAGATTCTGCATCTGTATATTGGGTTAGTTTTTAGAGATAATTTCATGTTTGCAATTTGTGCTTGTGTTTACTGCATTGAATTCATGGTGTCGATTGATGTATAAATGATTCTCTCCTTGTAGAAATAATTCAGTCATCGAATGGAAATTGAAAAGCATTTTCTGCATGGTTTGTGTCAGAGTCTCACAAAACTCCATACCTCAACACTCCTTCCGAAGGAATTAATAAAGTACCTCTAAAATCTATCTCGTAATAAAAGAAATCAACAACTCCTTTTTTAGTATACACACATATTAGTCTAGGCTAGGATCTTCGGCTAGGAAGTTGTGATTTAACTGCCAAGATTGTAAAATTGAGACTAGTACCATTAAAGAGGGTAAAATCCTGCTACACTCATACTATCCGGGACTGCTCCTGTCAAAGCGGAGTTAAATGCGAGACAACTTTGAAATGTGAGAGAAGGTAGCCCACCTTCGATTGCATCTCCATTGGGTATTATGTGTATCGGGGATATCGGAGCTGAGTCGAGGACTCATGTATCCTGCCCTCACAATGTACTTTCTACGACCATGTCCCCCCTGGTAGTGTTTGTGATTTGAGGTAACCATAGTGGCCAAATTTTTTTAGGGATGAACATAAGGTGACTGGGGTGGGTTTCCTTAGTACCTAAACATACGAACCTACTTTGTCTTCGATTTTTGGGAGGGTGCTCGCCTTCACGAGAGTACTTGGCCCCTTAATCTGAGGTTCAAGTGAAGCTCAAGAGTAACCGTAACTGTACATTTTTCCAGCGCTCTCTTTTAGCCATTATGATACTGGGTTTCATCTCCAGCAAATGGTGGTTATTAGGTAGAGTCATATCCCATGATTGCTTTGTCATTGGCTTTTAGAGTATTTTTTATTTTTTAGGTTCTAGTTTTTTATCACTGAGACTATAATCAATATCACTATAATTTTTTTTGATACATTATATCGGTCACCATGGCTACATACGACCCTCATTGTCAATCTTAGCGACAACACGATTTTCCTTCGTTGACTGCGGAGGATCCGTCGAGCCTCGGTGATCTAAATTGCCCCTCTTTTGGTAACTAGTCTCTAGTATCTAACACCGAATAACAGAATACATCCCAAGGCACTATATTTCCAGAGGACCTTTTAACTGAAGGGTTTATACCTCCTTATATTCCTCCCCTCACTGATCCTTTGGGACCAATATTGATTCAGGTAGCACCTGTACCTACCATGTCTTCAAATGTACATACATCCACCATTCCCCTAGCGACCAATGGGTCATGGGATTTTGTGGACAACTTTGGTCCACCCTCACTTCCCCCACCGATATTCAATAATACAAAAGTGATTGGTTACCCCGCTATCCAGACTATGTTGATTCTGAGCAACTTATTTACAACTACTATGAGTGGAACCTAGTACATGCTTATTTCTGCCCCTTTTGTGTCTACTCTTGGACCTTCATTTATTGTTCCAAATAGCGTTGTTAGCATGGGTTCCTTCAGTAATCCCTTTGGTTGGAATTCTCTATTAAGTTCAAACCCTCCCAACAGGCACATATCGGTAGGGGGCATTACCATACCCCCTATGCTTATAGGACAAGCTGGACTATCATTAATGGACATAAATCCTCCAAGTGGACACCACCCCAGTGTTAGTCATGTGCCTATGGCCAACTACATGGCTAGCGAGATCCCTCAACCCGATCTCGCTCAATCCCACAGCCTAACATCCCATATGGATAGCCACCCTATATGAATGTTCCACCACTGTAAGGAAACTATTATCTAGAAACCCTATGTATCTTGTTGGAAATAATATGATGGGTGGACCCTAGGGTCCTTCAAGTCATTCGTCATCACCCTTCTTAGACTCGGGACACCAAATACTTTTCCATTTTTGGCAACACTCGACATCGCTGATCTATACAAATGGACCAATGACCCCATCTACCATAACTTACGTTAGACCCCAATCTTGCACAAAATACTTGCCAACATCCCGAAGTTTCAAGGAAAACAAAGGGATCATTCAGGTAAGCATGCCACCATATATCATCTATGGCGTGTATCAAACTCCATGGTGGATGAAAATATCTGGCTCCGGCTCTTGCCCCACACCCTTACTGGCAACGCTTCCAAGTGGTACATTGAGTTACCACACGCATCAGTTAATACCTTTGGCGCCTCGGCAATGGAATTTTTAAAGTACTTTCAGTTGCCCATCCACTACGAAACCAGGATGAAACTTCGTACTACCTTGCTCTAAGACACCTCCACCCACATCTTTGATCACATTCATGAATGGAAACATAGGCGGAGGCTATTCAAAGCCTTCATTCTGGATTATCTATTAGTAGATTGGTTTTGTAAATCTCTTCTTCCCCAAATTGCCAAGGATGTTGCCTTAGGTGGTCTGGTCACTGAAAACCAATCCATTCATTGCGCCCAGCAATTAGATTTTATTTATTCACAGTCTGGCACATTATATGACATAATCCCCAATGCCTCTAGAACTTCTAATGCTCCCACTACTTAGCATCTTGACATGCACACTGATGGTATCATTGGTATCATCGGTGCTACCTCTGGGTTTTTTGTAAAAAAACTTAGTAGACACATTGCCAAGTTGTCTATTGATCCCGCTACTTCTACCCAATCGATTTCTCTTCCTACCACTGCGGTAAACTATGTGCAGTCTACGAAAAAACCAAGCGGAAAGAATAAGAATAATAAGAAAAAGACCTCTCCTTCTAAAGAGCAGCTTGCCAAGAAATCCAACCCCAACCAGAAAGTTGTTGCACCACCTGATAGTGAAAAGGATAAATTTGTCAAGTTCCCTTGCAAAATCTAGGTGGAATACCATATGACACATCGATGTCCTTGTCTCCAAGAATGCATGAATATTCTTGCTCAAAAGGACACTGGATGGACCCCATTGATCCTACACAACCCTTTCCCTTCTCAGCAGCAGCAACATCTTATTTTGAACCCACCGCAACCCCCGCAAGGGGGAAACGACAATTCAAATCATCCTTCCTTTGGTGAAGGATCATCGAGCATTTACAACTTTGAAGTGGTTGATCTTCAAATGCGAGCCAAAACTTATGGAGTTCTAGTCACTAACGCCTAGGATGCTGCCATGAGTTAAAACACAACACCACCTAATGAACTTCATATCAAAAGGCCTATTGTTGATCTTGTAATTTGCTCCCCCCCAAAGGGGCACTTTGTCACACAATATATAATACATCTGCACGTGCTACCAAAAACTACAATATTGTAGAAGATTTGGCACAAGCACCATCAACTATGTCTACACTCGAAGTATTGCAAACTTGTCTAGGACAATAGAAAGCTTTTATTTTGGCCATTGGTGAGGTTGACCTTCAAGATTCCATGCTAGCAATATTTGACATGGAGAAATGTAAACCTCTCTTTTTCCACCAACTTGAATTTCAGGGGCATATTTTTTTGAAAGACTGAGGTGTACATAGAGCAGTCATTGATGAAGGCACTTCGACTTGCTTCATGTCTACTTCATGTTGGCTCACCTTAGGTTCTCTAACCCTCTCTCTGTTGTTGAATTCCCTTAAATCATTTGATGGCCATACATTCATCCCATAAGGTTACCTTGCCAACCACCCCATCAATCTGACTGGGAAAATGGTAACGGTGGACATTGAAGTCATATATCGTAGACTTGACTATAATCTTTTTTGGGACACAGTTGGACTTATGCCATTACTACCATCATGCCTTCGGTTTTCTGCCTCATCCGCTTTCCATTGGATGGGAGAATAGTCACGGTGAATCAATTGTCCTTCTACACCCCAGATTACTCCCTGTTGCATAGTGGCACTGTACCTTTAGGGGGTGGAATTGTTGTGAAGGAAAATACCCTCTGTGGATAGAGGCAGTCCCTCGAGCCCAATGAGTGGGTCTAACAAAAAAAAAAATAAACTGACATACACTTTCCTATCTTATGTTTGACAAATGCAGAAAGAAGGAGAAACCTACCTCACTCTGATGCTAATCACTTGATCCTTGGAGATGGCTTTGAATCTTTGACTCCAGGCCTTACTCCTTAGTTGTTCTTCAGGTCCGGGTACCTGCAAGGAAGATAAAGGTACTATGCAAGATACAAGAGCATATATGGCATACATCAAACATAAACTACTTAACAGATCAAGGAACATTAAGCTAATAGCATAAACATTTACATAATTATGGAAAGTGAGGATCAAATGTATGTATTAATAAGCTAAAAAGGGAAGCATACAACCTATGCCTTGATGTTGGAGACCATAGAAAATTTTAGGGGCGAATGTTCGCCCTTTGGCGAAATTAAGGGGTTTTAAATTTTTACTAGGCGAATATTTTGTATCATAGTACATTTTTACAAATCACCTCAAATAGCCCACCTTTTATTAAGGGAGAGGGTAAAAAAGGTAAATTTAGCCCTTGAAATTAGGAGTTAGAACCTTCCATTCGCCCATTTTCAAGAATAGGTTTTATTTAAGTGAATCCATTCGCCCATTTTCAAGAATAGGTTTTATTTAAGTGAATCCTATGGGCCAATACCATATTTATAAAAGAGGTATG
>APFE030249291.1:0-15978 GCA_000404065.3 Pinus taeda
AGGGATGTAAGTCTCATTTCTTCAACAATTGTTTCATAGAGAAATCCCCTCATGGTGCAACCCTATCCTGTAATTTTTGGCAATTGTCCCATCCTTTTTTAGAACTCATATGGTATTTATAGGTTGCTTTATCATGATAGTGATGGATAACGATGTGATAGCATTGTATGGATGGAGTGAGCTTTTCTTCAACCAATTTGAAAACGATCATTATCTCATAATTGTGTCATGATTGAGGGAGTGGCTTATGTTTTCAAAAGAGACATCGATGCAGTGGGTCCTTTTAAATTTAAAAAACCAAAATTTTAATACAAGAAATTTTGATACCCAAAAATCCAAAGTAAGAAGATTCCACTCATTGGAATTTTGGTCATGAAAATGCCGAGGTTTCACTTATTTAAACAAATTAAAAAAGATCCTTTTATTATCAACCTAGCCTATTTTTTGAAAATTCAAATAATCTCCCACACACCACTCCACCCGCACCCATGTCCCCCTCCCATCGTCCTCCCCCTCCTCCCGAGCCTCCACATAATCCCTCTACCTATCATCCCCCATGCTCACCCCCTCCTCTTCCTCCTCCCTATCCCCCCGCCTACCTCCCATATTCTTCAGCTCCCCCCCCTCAACCTCCTCCTCCACTTCCTCCCTCCATCCTCACCCCCCACTTCCTTTTTCTCCTCCCCTGCCTCTTCCCTCCATGCCATGCCTCTGCCTCCCCATCCATCCCCACCCTGTCCTCTACCTCATCCCCCTCTATCTCTTCTACATATTCCCCCTCCTCCCCCTCCTCCTCCTCCTCCTCCTCACCTATATCGTTTGCCTCCTACCCCTCAGCCTTCTCCTCTCTCCCCTCATGCTCCCTTCCTTCCCCACCTCCACCTCTACCTCTCCCCTTGCTTCCTACCCTTTCACCTCCTCTCAATCCCCTCGCCCTCTTCCTTCTCCGACTCCTCCCCTTGAGCCTCTTCCTCCTCCCCATCATTCACCTCTACCTTTTCCCCCTCCTCTTCTACTACCTCCCCCTCATCCTCCATTCCTCCTCCTCCTCCTCCTACCCCCTTGCCTCTTCCACCTCTTCCCCCTCCTCACCCTCACTCTTCTTCCTGTCTTGATCTGCATGCCCCCCTTCCTCATCCTCCTCAGTCACCCCCCAACTCCTCATCCCCTACCTCCCCCTCTCACAACTCCTCTACCTCCGCCTCCTGCTCCTACCCCCTACCAATTCCACTTCTTCACCCTCCTCCCCCTTTCCCTACTCCTCTTCTACCTATGGCTCCCCCCCTCTCCTCATTCTCCTCCTATTCCTCACTCCCCCACCTCCTCCTCATCAGCCCTACCTCTACCACCCCCTCCTCCTTCCTCGTATTTCCCTAGCCTCCCTCCACAATTACCTCCCCCTCCTACACCTCTACCTCTCCTCCCCTCCTCAACTACCTCCTCCTCAACCTCTTCCCCTCCTGCCCCACTTCCACCCTCATCTCTCCTCCTACCACCCTCATTTCCCTCCCTCTTCTCCATTTGCCTCCTCTCTCACCCCATATTCCTCCTCACCATCCTCCCCCTCTTCCTCTTCCCCCTCCTCGCCCCAAAAACTTAGCCATTTCCACCTCTACATCTTCCACCTATCCTCCTCCTCATCTTACTCTACCGCCTCCACCACCCCTCCCTTCGCCTCCCTCTTCCTACACCCCTTCCACCTCCTCTCCTTCCTTTTTCCTCCTCCCCCACCTCTACCTTTACCTATCCTCCTGCCTCCTCCTGCTCTCCCTCTTCCTCCTCCTCCTCCTTGTCCCCCTCCACCTCTTCACCATCCTCTCTCACCATCGCCCACTCCTCCTCCCTTCCTCTACCTCCTCCTTTGCCTCTTCCTCCTTAGCTTCCTCCCTCACTTCTTCCTCCTCTTTGTCCTGTGCCTCCTCCCCCTTGCCCTCCTCTCCTCCTCAACCTCCTCAACCTTTGCCTATTTCCTCCTCCTCCTCATCCTCCTAAGAAAAACATAAAAAAAAAGAAGAAAAAACTAATTACATATCATTTCATTCTGTTTATTTATACTAGTTAGGATACTTACATATTTTCATACTATTTTACAGTGAATGATTCACTAATATTTTTCATATTATACTTGGTGGTTCTTTCAATGAATTTTAAAATCTTGTAAAATATTAGTGAATCATTCAGTTAATTATAAAATCTTGTAAATTATTGGTGAATCCCTCATTCAATCATTACATCAAGTTAGTTTTCCTTCTTATGGATTGATTCTCTAATAGAAAAATAGTTATCCAATTACTTTGCTTCAAATAAAGAAACATCTTTAGGATATGGTGGTTCATTGCCATCTATAAGTTTTTCAACTACTTGGTGTGTAACTATTATAGTAACTATTGTGTTTTATTCTTCAACCAAAACTCTAATAATTGTTAATCAATACACAATTTTTTGAAATTACACAAAAAACTCGACGAGATTGACTAAAAGAGAAAATACGTAATGAAAGTTAATTTAATACTTGATAAGAAAATACATTAACAAAAACTCATATAAAGCCACAATTTTTGAGTTCAAAAATACAACCCACAAAGAAAAATGTTTATTACTTAGTATATCATGTTACAAAATAAGCATCATCAAAGGATTTCAACTTCAAAAATGATAATACACTAAACAGTCTCTCAATCCCCACTAATTACATGTATTGCCCCTTTAGCCTTTCCCTCAAAAGAATAATTTCATTCAAGGAATGTTATTCCCATGACAATAGATCCCCTACAACGAACACATAGGAAGCTAGAGCATAGGTCATTTTTCCATACAAATATCCAAGTAGAACATATTCCCTTTCCTAATAAATATTTTGAAATAAAATACCAGATAAATAATGGATTCTCTAAAAAGTGAAGAATCATAGGTCATGTAAGAAAGTGAACTAGATATTAATTTTTTTTCCTTAAAACATTAGATATATAAAAAAGAAATAATAACTATACAAAATATGTGGAATACCCAAAGAATAAACATAGGCATATATGATTCCTTATATCCTATGTTTCTCAAGTAAACATAAAAAAACAACATAAGGCCTCTTATTTAAGAAACAACATTAACTTTAACCCAACACTTTTTAAATCAATTATAATTAGATGAAACCATCCATTCCCATAAAAATGGTTCATTGAAAAATAAGATGAGAACTATAAGTGTTTAAGATACTAATAAAAGTTAAAAATAAAAAATAAACACAAAAATTTAATCTTGAATAATGCTTCAAATTTTTGGCCAAGATATTAGATATAAATGTTAAAAAAGTTTCATGTACTTGAATAACTATATTTGTGCATAGAGGAAATTGTCCTAAATGTATTACTTATCATTTAATTGTAGGATACTATGTAGGTGAACAGATATGTTATGGATTCATAAGATTGTAGCTTTCATTTCCAATAGAGAAGAGAGTGACAGATTAATATTTGAATTTTAGACATGAATCTAAAATTAACCTGCATATCTCCACCACCTCATCCTCCTCCTCCACATCCAGCATGTCCTCCTCCTACACATCCTAATCCACCTCCTCCTCCTCTCCTTCACCTTCACCTCATCCACCACCTCCATCTGCACCACCTTCTCCTCCTCCTCCACCTTCTCCACCTTCTCCTCCTCCACCACCTTCTCCTTCTTCTCCTCCTCCACCACCTACACATCCTGCACCAAATCCTCCTCCACCACCTCCACCTCCACCTCCTCCTCCTCCACCACCTCCTCATCCACCACCTATGCATCCCCCACCACTTCCTCCAACACCACCTCCACCTCCTCCATCAACTCTTCTTTCTCATCCTCTACCTCCAACTCCCCCTCCACCACCTCCTCTTCCCCCACCTCGGCCTCTACCTACTCAACCTACACCTCAACCTCCTCCACCTCCACTTCTGCATCTATCTCCTCCTCCACCACAACCTTCTACCCCTCCTACACCTCTTACACCTCCACCACCACCTCCTCTACATCCACCTCCACAACCACCTCCTCTACCTCCCCCTTCACCTGAAACTTCACACTGCTGACTCCAGCACCACCTCCTCCACCACCTCCTCCTCCTCCACTCCTCCTCCACCTCCACCACCACCTCCTCGACCTCCACCTCTACCTCCACTTTCACACCACTAACTCCACCATGACCATATCCACCACCTATAGCTCCACCTCTTCCTCCACCATATCCACTTCCACTACCTCCTCCTCCTCAACCTCCACCTACATCCTCCACCACCTCCTCCTCCTCTTCCTCCACCTCCTCCTCCACCTATTCCTTCACCACCTCCTCCACCTCCTCTTCCTCCACGTCCTACTCCACCTCCTCCACCACCTCTACCTCATCCTCCCTATCCTCCTCCTCCTCCTACACCTCCACCTCCACATCCACCTCCTCCACAACCATCACCACCACCACCTCATCCTCCTCCTCGATCATCTCCTCCTCCAACTCCACCTCCTCCTCCACCACCTCTACCTCCATCCCACAATGTCCTCCTCCATTGCCTCCTCCTCCTTCACCTCCACCTCATCTTCCTCCACCTCCACCTCATCTTCCTCCACCTCCACCACCCCTTCCTCAACCTCTACCTCCACCTCCACCTCTACTTCTACCACAACCCCCTTTGCTACCTCTGCTTCTGCTGCCTCCTCGTCCACCTCCTCCACCACTACCTCCTCCCCCTCCTCCTCCTCCACCACCACATCCACGTCCACCCTCTCCTCCACCACCACCCCCACAAATAGCCCATCCTCCTCCACCTCCGCCTCATCCTCCTCCTCCTCCTCCACCACCTTTGTTGCCTCCTCCTCCCCCTCCACCACCTCTACCTACTCCTCCTCTTGCACCAGCTCAAGCCACTCCAGCTCCTCCACTGCCTCCACAACCTCCTCCTCTGGCTCCACCTACTCCACCTCCATGAACACAACCACCTCTTCCACCTCCACCTCCTCCTCAACCGTCTTTGCCTCCTCCTCCTCCACCACCTCCAATGTCATGCCCCGAGGCCAGCGGTAGTCTTTCAACAGCTCTTGGCGAGGCGCGGCACCACCAAACACTTTCTTTTAACCAATACTTATGTTCGTGGACTACGCCTAACCACTTATTCCTACTTAGCTTGTGATTTTCAGCCAAGTATTATTCTTTATCATTTATACAAATGAACACCCATACACATTCATTATCAATAGCAATTATAAATGATGAACACAATTTCACAGTATAAAGGGAGGGGCAACTCCATGAACAATGAGTCTGCCCAAAAATATATTTTACAATAGTTTACAATGTACAAGTATACTTGGAAAGCCCAAGTTTCATACTTAGTCAATTTTACAATCAAAGGCAAAACTCGGTTACCTAACTCGTCGACACCTATGCACAGTTGGTACACAACTCACCAACGCTTCGTTCACCTTGTCGCATGATCGTGTTGTTTGCCCAACTTGGGCACGCCTCCAAGTTGCCCCACGCGGGCGCCTCTAACCGAGACACACCTCCATCCACAATCTCAACACTTCACCAAGTCATCGTGCACACTTGCACGATGGGCGGGCGCTCACCCGAGCCGCCAAGACACCCGTATGAACTCGTCGCACAAACCTTCAGACAAACTGGGCGCCACACCTGTGCACGCCACAACCGTCCGTCAGGTGCCACACACACGTGCACACCACAACTCAACCACTCGGCAGTCATGTCCGCACCTTCACTCATAACCGCACCTCACCGTGTAGCCCTACCCAAGAATGGGTGCATGCTAAATCTACGCCTTCCCTTAGACTTGCGTACTAGAACTGCGCACTTCCTTGTTGAGCGAATCATGTAGAGCGAGTTGGTTCGATGTTGAAATGAGTGCCAACAAAATACAATATCTATTCGTTGAAGGGGAGGTCATGGCTTTCCCAACTGACCTCACCCATGCCCTTGCTCCATCGCAAAAGCCCTTAAGTCATCAAGTCAGCCTCCATGCACCTTCCACACCATATAAACAAGTCTCCTCCTCACAAATGTGCATAAGTGTCATTGCACGTTTGGAAGAGCTCACACTTCCACCATCTCACTTCACGTTGGAGCTGCAGGTCGTTACATCTTCCTCCACCTGTAGTCGTTGTTGTCCTCGACAACATACCATCCTGGTAGCCCTCCACCAAGATCATCACCAATGTCTATCTCATCCTTGGTCCATTATGTCAATTCCTCCACATATTGCAAAAATCCATGCAACATATGTAGAACTACCATCTTCATCATGTGTGGTCCTCATCCTATGAACGATCCTCCTTGTCTTCCTGATGCCAACATCTCTTTGGTACACTGCTAGCCCCCATGACTTGAACTAGTCAGGTGATCAATCCAACTGTCACGTTCAAATCATAAGAATGTTCCTCCTTATGCCTTCACTAGTCTATCTCAGATTCTACCACATCTCAAACTCACCAAGAATCTCACCATGCTCACGTCCATGGAAACTCCATCCCATCTGCAACATGTCATGATGCTTGATGCCAAGCCATCCCTGCACCATATTTCATACAAGACTCACTACCATGAGCAGCTAACAATGAGCCCCATCTTCTTGTCCATCTAAGAAGATGTGGAGGGAGTAGAGCCTGAAGGCTCACCCTCACTAATCACCTCAATCCATCTACCAAGATCCTCAATCTCCATCCTCTGTAGATAAGTGACCCGATCCTCCTCTCGAACATTCAGCCTCACATATGCCTCATCATCATCATCATCATCCTCGACCTCTTCTAGCCTTCTTGGCAAGTCCAAGATACTATCTGAAAGAGTCTCGATGACCAATGACTGCTCGGTAAGCTTTGTCTCAACCATGGACAATTGATTACTCATGTCATCCATCCGATTCTCGTCCTCCATTTGCATCACTGCCAACTTACAATCAGGTCTTGTTACTCCAATGGTAGGCACACCAATGGGTACATCTTCCATTACATCGTAAATGTATAACTTCTTCAAATGTGGAAAAATCATAGCATCAAACTGTTTCATGAATTCCATTCCTAGCATAGCCTCATAGTCATCTATCAACACTATAGTGAAGTCAACCTTCCTTGTCCACTCACCAAGTGTTGTGTCAACCTTTTCAGTTACACCAAGAACTTCATCCAAAGGAGAATTCAATGTCTTCATTTGTGCCTTGATCGGTAAAAATTTCAGCCCAATCCTTCTTGCAGTATCTTCTCCCATGAAGTTGTGATAGGCCCCACTATCCACCATTGTGGGTATATCAGCATCTCCAACTTTCATCCGAACATACTCCAACTTATTCCTCTCAGGATCCCTCCAAGAGATCACCTCTGTAGCAGCAGCAACACCAAGTATCTGCATCATCCCCACAAAAGCTTCTTCATTCTTTGCATTAGATTGTACAATCGCAGCCACTTTAGGTTTAGAAGGGAAATTATTCACCGTATGTGGTCCTGCACATATCCAACACTTCAAGACTTTCTTCATATTCGAACTGTCATATGATTTCGAACCATCTTCTTTCTTCTTATCTTTCGGCTTGTCGGACTTCTTCTTCCTATCATAAGAAGTCTCATCATAATGCTCCACCAACCTGTCCATAGCAGCAAAAGCTTCTTCAAGTGTTCTAATCCTCTGTGTGTTCACTTCATTTCGTGCCCAAGGCTTCAACCCAATAATGAAATTGAATACCATTTCCCTCTTCGGCATGTTAGGAAGTTCTAGGACCGCACTTGCAAACTCCCGCTGATATGTCTGAAGGTTCGCTTTCTACATTATGAATTTTACCTTCATCCTTGCTTCCCAAGTTTCATCTTGAGGACTCAAATGGGCCTGCAAAGCTCCCTTCATTTCATCCCACGAAGTGATGTCACTAGAACTGCCACTGGCAATCTGATCCATGCGTCTTCGCCACCACATCTTAGCATCCTTTGTCAAGAATTGAGCAGCTATCTTGACCTTCGTCTCATCATCAGATAGTTCCAATCATTCCAAGTATTGCTCCATGTCCCATAGAAAGTTACCAAGAGTCTTTGCACTCCTTGTACCATCGAAAGGTTCCGGTTCCTTGACTTTCACATGAGGCACTCCTCCACCTAAGTTATGCTTCACGGCCTTCTTCAACACCATGATCTCATCTCTAGCTTTGTCAAGAGATTTCTTCAAGTCCATGATCTCTACAAGACCCTGATCCCTTGCTTATTCAACCTCCTTGACCCTTACTTCAAGTTGTGTACACATAAGATCGTTGTACTCGTGTTGGGTTTGGAGTTCCTCGAGCTCTTCCTTCATCTTCGAATTGGCCTCTTGATCTTTCACGACCAAGTCAATCTTCTTATTCTAGTAAGCCTCTAAGTCCTCCACTTTCTCCAACACTTTCTCAATGAACCCAAGAGTAGTTTCCTTCGCACCGTAACTATACCCAATCTGAGATTCAGCCATTGCTAATAGCCTTCTTCTTCTTTGCAATCTAGTTTCAACCATACAACAGTTTCACCTACAACCCAAGTCCTTGATGAAACACTTATTAGGAAGTGTTCGCCAACCTCTTTTACCTACAAGTACCAGTCACCGACTCCAAGTGTATACCACCTTCACTTCGTCACCAGCCACCCTACTCTAATACCAACTTCAACTAAGCTCTGATACCAATTGTCATGCCCCCAGGCCAACGGTAGTCTTTCAACAGCTCTTGGTGAGGTGCAACACCACCGAACACTTTCTTTTCACTAATAATTATGTTCGTGGACTACGCCTAACCACTTATTCCTACATAGCTTGTGATTCAACCAAGTATTATTCTTTATCCTTTATACCAATGAACACCCATACACATTCATTATCAACAACAATTATAAATGATGAACACAATTGCACAGTAGAAAGGGAGGGGAAACTCCCTGAACAATGAGACTACCCAACAATATATTATACAACAGTTTACAATGTACAAGTATACTTGGAAAGCCCAAGTTTCATACTTAGTCAATTTCACAATCCAAGGCAAAACTCGGTTGCCTAAATCATCGGCACCTCTTTACGGTCATCGTACGACTCACCAATGTTTCGTTCAGCTTGTCGCACGGTCGTGTTGTTTTCCCAACTTGGGCACGCTTCCAAGTCGCCACACACGGGAACCTCCGTCCACAATCTAAACACTTCACCAAGTCACCGTGCACACTTGCACAACGAGCGGGTGATCACCCGAGTCGCCAAGACACCTATGCCAAGTCATCGCACAAACCTTCACACAAACCGGGCGCTACACCCATGCACACTGCAGTCGTCCGTCAGGCGCCACACACCCGTGCACACCACAACTCAACCATCGAGTGCTCCTACCCACACCTTCACCCACAACCGTGCCTCACCGTGCAGCCTACCCAAGAATGGGTGCATGCTAAATCCGCGCCTTCCCTTAGTCTTGTGCACTAGAACTGCGCACTTCCTTGTTGAGCGAATGATGTAGAGCGAGTTGGTTCGATGTTCAAATGAGTGCCAATGCAATACAATATATATGCGTTGAAGGGGAGGTCATGGCTTACCCAGCCGACCTCACCCACGCCCTTGCTCCATCGCAAAAGCCCCTATCTCATCAAGTCAGCCTCCATGCACCCTCCACTCCATATAAACAAGTCTCCTCCTAACAAATGCACATAAGTGTCATCACACATTTGGAAGAGCTCGCACTTCCACCGTCGCACTTCACGCTGGAGCTGCAGGTCGTTACATCAACTCCCCCACCCCCCCTTTGACCTTTGCCTCCTTAGAAAACCTAAAAGGGAATAAAAATTGCATATCATTTTATTCCCTTTATTTTTAATACTTATTGATTAATTATTTACATTGATAATTGAAATAACAATATATAGATGATAATATAACAAATAATATGTATAACAATTTGCAACATAAATAAGTAATTATGAGAACAACAATTTAATTAATTTTTTTTTGTAAAATTTATACAAATAGTATCAAAATCAGTCGAGAAAAATCACACAACTCATATTCTTAATGTCTAGAACTA
Organism: Pinus taeda; assembly: GCA_000404065.3. Lineage (NCBI taxonomy): Eukaryota > Viridiplantae > Streptophyta > Pinopsida > Pinales > Pinaceae > Pinus > Pinus taeda. Next base: position 10,059 of record APFE030249291.1, read on the forward strand.
TTTAAAATCAATGGATTAATTATATAAAATCTAAAATAAAAACTCAATTTCCATAGACATAAATTCTAGAAACCCACAAATATAAATAACATACAAATAGAAAACACAACAAAACATCAAAATACCTCCACTAAGTACGATCGAACACCAATAAAAATGATATTATAATCTGACATATGTGGTCTCAAATTGGAACTACAAAAATCTTAGGGTCATCAGAACAAATGGTCATAGGAACAAATGACGTCACGGTGGCCGAAACAGAAGATTATAGAAACAACCATACCCTCTCTCTATGCCTGCGCTCATAAGATGCATGTCTAATGTATTGGGGTATTTCTACTGTATTGGCTCACTAAGATGTATTTCAATAATTGATCACAATTATAACAAAAAAGAACTTATGATTTTCAATATCAAAGTTGAAAGAGTGGTGATCATAAAAAATAAATACACCTGGCAACATTTTCCTATTTTATTTCAAAAAATATAAAAAATAATTTTAACAATTTTCCACGAATTCATATTTTGTACATTTTTATATTTGGAAATATTAAAAATAAATTTTTATATTTAAAAGTATAATTTAAAAAGTTAAATTTATTTGAGTATTAAAATTTCAAAAATATATGATATTAGTGCCAAATTCCAATTCCTACATTGTTTCTAGATACTTATATTTAAAAAAATTAAACATAATTTTTTCTATTTAAAAATATAACTTACAACGTTAAATTTATTTATGTATTAAAAATTTCAAACATATATAATTTCATTGTCAAATTCCAATTCCAATAAAAAAAAAATTGAATCTATCTTCATATTAAAATACGAAGTTAGAAAAATGAGACATCAAAGTGTATCACCCAACCCGGAAAAAGGTGAACGTTTGCATGGATTTCTATGAAGTCCACGCAGTAATCTCTATTTTTGGGTCATAATTTTGGGGCTACGAGTATGATTGATATCTGGGTAACCATAATATAAAAATTCAGTCCACATGATTGGGTGGATATAGTAATTGAGGACGAATCTTGATGACAAAGTGCTCAGAATTTCGAATGTGTGAACAAAATTATAATGGAACACGAAAAGTATCAATAATTATTTCTCATAATTGTAGGAAAAAAATTTATAAACAAGCTAATTATAAACAACTGCTCAACATTTCAAATGTGTAAACATAAGTATTCATAAATGTCATACATAGTTGTAGAATATGTTTTATAAACCATATTATAAACGAAGGCTCGAAGAAGATGTATAGTTTCAAAGGTAAAAACAAAATTATTCATAAAACATATCCATGGTTGTAGAAAAAAATTATAAACCTTACTTTAAAACAAAAAGGAGGCCGGGTTTAAAATGTCCAAACAAAATTATCCATAAACCATATCCATAGTTGCAAAAAAAAATCTATAAACCTTACTTTAAAACAAGATGGAAGATAGAAATGGCCTCCTTACCTCCTGCCTGATTTGAAGTAGAGTTATGAGGTGCTAGGTGCATTGAGGGTGGATTGAACACATGACCTTCTTACTCTGACGCTCTCCCAACAAAGATACACACTGTGGCACTCTACCACAAAAATATAGAGGAGCGTGGATGGAACACATGACCGTCGTATATTCAATGTGATGCTTTCCCAACAAAAATAGAGATGCAGCAACATTGTGGATCGAACATACTACCTGTGTCAGCTCTCTCAAGAGAGAGGAGCGTAGATGGAACACACGACCTTCATGTATCCAGTGTGACATTCTCCCAACAAATATACAGAAGCAACAACGTCGTTGATCCAACACATCATCCTCTCCCAACAAAGATATAAATACAGAGGCAACAACATTGTGAATTGAAGACAAGACCTTCGTATGGTGGAACATCTTCATATAATACTTATTGAAATAATTGTGCACATCTTACAATGGGGAGAGATTGCTTTTTTGAAATCCACGCTGGACAATGAGAGGCAAATAAACTGCTCTGATTCAAATTCCTATATCAGCTCTTAACTAAATGCCAGGGTTGAATAGATTACGACTGTGAAATGCGCACGACTCGAATTCTTTTACCAGCTCTTAACTAAACGTGAGGGTTAAGTTCAAAAAATACCGCCCGGAAACGGGTCGAATTCTTCTACCAGCTCTTAACTAAAGGTTAGGGTTGTACCAGCTCTTAAGTAAAGGTTAGGGTTGTGTTCAAGAAATACTAATTACAACGCCCAAAAAAGGAAAGAGTTATTCAAAAAAGCACAATGTTACCTAAATTTAGAATGCAGAATATTAATTATATTAGTGAAATCTCCACAAACAAAAAGAAAGGTAATTAAAAAAAAAAAAAATTACCTAAATTTTGAACGCAGAATATTAATTATATTCGTCAAATCTCCAAAAACAAAAAAATAACCTTAAAAAAAATTAGAAGGAACATTTAATCTCTTTCAAGGTAAGAGATGGGAAATTTCGAACTGGGCGATGACAAAGCAAAAAAATAGAAGTTAAATTTTAAAATAACGTTTATTTGCTTTTAAATAAAAAATTAGCAATTTCAAAGTAAAACATAAAAGTTAGAACCCAATTCTATGTAAATTGTGGCTTGAAATTTACATATAGATAAAATATAGAACACATTTCTACCTAAATTATATTTTGAAATTGACAACCTTGTTATAATAGATAATTTAGAACACACCTTGAATATGGATAGTAGACTTCAGTAAGAGTATTTTTTTTTGGACATGTTTATATTTTGGTGTATGTTGTCAATGGAGATACTTTGTTCTCCAACTTTAATTTGAATATGACAACCAAGTTTATCCAGATAAAGAGTTTATTTGGTAACAAATAGTTATACTTTGAATTGAATATGTATTAGAAAAACAATTTACATGACTCTTAGCATACTTATGTGTGAGATTTTGTAGGATAAAACAAAGGTGACTACTCCAAGATAACTAAAAAGGTATCACAATCTTACAAAATCCAAGAAAATTGAAACGAACATAAAGTTTTTGTACTTCAAATTATATTCTTGTTTCAATAATTATAATGCTTAAGATGGACCAACTAATCTCCAAAATTTGTTGTTCTCAAGAATTACTATGGAGGTGTGAATCGCTCATTTTCTTTTCTAACCTATAAGTGATTACTTATCTTCAATTTATTCCTCGACATATCCATATTGAAACAATCCTTGCAATTATCATTATCTTGCATACCCAAATCATAATTCAAACATAGAATATAAAATGTTGAGCCCAATATTTTTATGCATGATATTCTCTATACATATAGACTAATTATTAAAATGTTATGATAATTAGCTACGCTAATTAATAAAAATATAATATAATACATATTGGAAGTTGTTTTCAACAATGATTAAGACTCTGCATCAACACAAAAAATATTTTACAACAATAATAAATCAATAATATTTTTTTAAAATAATTATCAATAGGATTATAATAATAAATTATATTAGTTAATATAAATATAGAATATACCATTTTGTATTTAGCTAATCTAATTTATAATTTAATGTTATTTTATTATGAATCACCCTTAACGATGCAAAGCAATATTAAAGGAATAGAATATTTCAGAGGGACCACCATGAAAAATAAAACACTAAATATAAATAATATTATTTCTAATAGAATAAATATTATATAAATATTGTTTGAAAATGAAAGGTAGAGTCTTACTTATAAAGGAATTGGCCTTTTCATTAGAATCCATTAATACAATTTCAAGAAATATTGTGATCTTTCATTGTTTCAAATTAGCTAGAAGCAATTCTGTGAAGGCGGCCATTTTTCTATCAGTTAGACTAGGAGAGAAAGAAAGAAAAGAAAACCTCTATTATCAATTTTTCAAAGATTTTTTTTTTGTTTCCAATTTTTTCTAACTTTAGTGGTAATTGCTAATTGAATATTCTATCCATACCTACTCTGACATGATAAAATAGAGCAAAAATGAATATTATATGTTATTGTTTATATGTCTTTCTATTGTCCTCTTTATAAATACCATCATCCATGCACATTACCAAGTTTTGTAGTGACTAACTCAGAGCACCAATGGATTCCATCGAATTCTTTTTCATTAATTTAGACACTTGATTGGGCTTTCGAGGTCTTAAAATACACATTTCTAGTTTCCCTTATGTAAAATTTTATGCAACAGTTTTTTTACCCTAGTGAAATTAGGGAAACAATTGTCCTTACAGGGTGGATTGGATCATGTTGGACTGACGAAGGATTATTATATCCAATGGAATATGAGTTTGAAATTTTGCAATTCATATGATATTTGCTTCAATGTTTTTGGACAAATTTGAAAAGGCCGAATGAAAAAATACTAACACAAAATTTTCAAAAGGCATATGAGTTTGAAATTTTGCAATTCATATGATATGTGCTTCAATGTTTTTGGACAAATTTGAAAAGGCCGAATGAAAAAATATTAACACAAAATTTTCTAAACTAAAAAAAAATCAAAAAATACCACTATATTAGTTTAATATTCATGTAATAGTTGAAAAATAACTTCAACCAATACATGTTCTGCAAAATCCAATTGAGATATTACTTCATAAACATTAAAAAATAATAAAAACTATATTTTTCATAAACAAATAAATTCTTGATATGAAATTTCTTTTTCTCTAGTTCTTTAGTTGTAGATCATGCTTATCTATATATATATATAATCAACAAAATCTTCTCGAGTATCAACCCAATCTTCTGCTCCTCAATTGTGTGCACCAAATGTGAATTGAAGTTACATTTAGTACATAAATAACCACAAAGCCATCAATTTCTATGGATTGTGTTGTGAATGAATTTTTTCTTACAAAATCAGAATGAAGTACATTGGAGAAATTGAAATTCCATGGGAGATTTTAAAAAAAAATCATAATCAAGACACAATTTATGTGGCTTCCCTAACTGTTTTAATTGAATGTTAATATATTTTTTTTAAGTTAAATTGAGAATAAATTCGAAAATATATATGCCTATAATTATGCAAAAAAATTCATAATCAAGAACAATTTATGTGGCTTCCATAACTGTTTTAATTGAATGTTAATATATTTTTTTAAGTTAAATTGAGAATAAATTCCAAAATATATATGCCTATAATTATTCTAGTCGTAAGAATGGATCTTCCATAGTTATAATTTAATTATTAGGTTGATTGTAGATATTTAAACCCCATGGAATGTGTTGGAATATTCATGGTAACATTGACATATAAATGATAAGATTTCTAAACCCATGGAATATGTAAGAATATTCATGGCAATAGTGACATATCAATGATAATATTTCTAGCAAAGTTAGATATACTCTATTAATTATATTATCTCAAATTAATTAATTTAACTAAATGGCATGTCAAACACATCATATTGGGCATGTGGTATTTCTAAACCATGGTAATGTAAGAAGAACTATTTCCAATTCAAGGATTTCCATAATAATATTGTGGGTGAATCTACATGGATAAAGATATTTTTATATATTGTACAACTCCGATAATAATAATAGAAATAGAGTGATGGCTATAATAATGTGCATGTGTGATGCTGTTTATAAAGAGGATAATGGAAAGGCATATAGACAATAACATATAAAAATTATTTCTACTCTATTTTATCATATCAAAGTAGGTATTGATAAAATATTAAATTAGCAATTATCGCTAAAGTTAGAAAAATTTGAAAACTCAAAAAATAAATATCCCTTAAAAATTGATAATAGAGGTTTTCTTTTCTTTTTGTCTCAAGTAGTAGAAAAAATGGTCTTTTTCTCATAATTCTTTCTAGCTAATTTGAGCCAATGAAATATCAAAATATTTCTTGAAATTGTATTGGTGGATTCTAATGAAAAGGCCAACAAATAATATTTATA
>APFE030249295.1:0-64211 GCA_000404065.3 Pinus taeda
TCAGAGATAAGCTACCATCACCCTAGCTGGTTTATTTCCATTTATGGTTGTAAGCATATTTCAGTATTTTCCATTAATGAAATGAAGTATTATTTCCGCTGCATCTTTGTGTATATGGCTATCTCTATAGTTTGCTGCATTCCTATTTAAATCCAGATCACTATTTGACCCTCAAATATGGGAATGTCGAAGTTTACTTGTACCTTAAAAGGAGCGGAGCCTCTAGAGTGGCTGCTGGATGTTGATGCACAGCCGGTGGGAAACCGTTGAAGGATATGGGAAAAGTTATCCATCATTGTGTTCATTTGTTTTTCGAGGGCCTCCTCGAGCAATATTTTGATAGGATCTCTTGCTCATTTGTCTTTCTTTTCTTTCCCCATGGTAGTTGTCGGCATTTTCGACTCTGATCTTGCAAAGGTTGAACCAGATCGAGCCCTAACTCCTTATATCCCGACCTCGATGGGGACATTCAAATAAAAGTAGAGAAAGAGAAGACTGCTCTGATACCATTGACCTAGATTTAAAAAGGAATGCAACAAATTATAGATATAACTATAAATATAAAGATGTAGTAGAAACAACACTTCATTTCATTAATATCAAATACTGAAATATGCTTACAAATACAATGGAAATAAGATTGGCTCGAACGATGGTAGCTTATCTCTAAGAAGAGATGTGGTGGCTACATGCCTATGAAATGTGTTACAATGAGGCTCAAAGGCCTGTTTATTATTGAGAAACAATGGAAAACCCTAAACATCCAAAAACCTAACCCTAGGAGATGAAGCGCCAAACTATGTGCCCCGTTTGGGTAAATTGGTACATCAACTTTGCGGGGTTGTAACTTTGGCATATGATCTCTGTTTGATGCACACAATACCTTGTTAGAAATATCTATTCGAGGACAACTACTTTTGAATGAGATGTTGGCAATGGTTTTCCTAACAAACGTCATTTATGGCCTCAATATGGCTCTGGAAGTTCAGGACTTGAAAAACTACCAAAAATAGTAAATTGTGCTACAAATAAGGAAACTAAAAAACTGAAGGAAAAAATGGTGGGGGTCCAAGTGGAATAGGTGGGTGGCCACCATTATACACCTAGATAATTCATCCCCCCTTAGGAATTAATGGTCCCCATTGCGTTGAGTTCCTCCATGAGATGAGGAAACTTCTGTTGAACTTGGTCCCTAGTGAGCCACTTGCCCTGGTGAAGGAGTTGGCCTACTTTGACAACTTGATATATTTGGATCCTTTGCTATCAGGTGCTCTTGATCTGCGTGTCCATGATCTTATCATTTGTGGCTTATTCCATGTAGTCTAGATTTAACTCTATAGGTGTGAGTTGTTCTGGAATGTCTAATGTGTCCAGTATTAGTGAGAAGTATGGTTGAAGGTAGTCCACATTGAACACTGGGTGTAGGCAAAGGAATGGGGGAATGTTGAGCTCAAGTGCATTGTCTCCCACAACTTTTGTAATGGTGTAAGGACCATATCAAAGTGGTATGAGTTTCCTATAGGCTCCGGTAAGGCGTTCCTTTAGCAAATGTAGCCAGACTTTGTCACCCACCTGAAACTAGTGTGGCACATGATGTTGATCGTGTCGATGCTTGTACATGGCATTTGATTTCTCAAGAATTTCATGGATCTACTAGCAAATGTGTTGGATGTGAAAAATGAAGATGTTTTCTTTAGCGGCTTTGGACTAGACATGAGCCGAATCTTCCTGAGTAGCAGCAAATGATATGGCCACATCAATGGGAAATAGTGGTTGGAATCCCAAGCCTGCATAAAAAGGGATGTGGTCAGTCGAGCTATGGAGAGTCTGACTGTAGCTATGTTGGACATATGGGAGGCTCATCCCATGTGCGTGGATGACTTGAGTTGTAAATTTGCAGAATGTGTATGATGATTCTGTTGATGACCTTTTTCTAGCCATCATTTTGGGGATGGAAAGTTGTGGACTTAGTGATATTGGTGTCCAGAGTTGACCAAAGATTGGACCAAAATGTACTGAGGAACATGCTATCCCGATCTGAGATGATAGACTGTGGTATCCCAAAGTGTACCCACACTCATTCAAAGAAGTGTCTAGCAGTAACTTCTGTCGTGATATTCTTCCTATATGCCAACATAATGGCCATCTTCGAGAATTTGTCAATGAACAAAAAAACATAGTCGTTGCCATGCTTAGTAGAAGGAAGGCTCGACATGTAATCCATGGAGATGAATTACCAAGGTCGAATAGGGGTAGGAAAGGGAGTATAGCGGCCTTTCTTCTTGATGGTCAATTTAGAAATGGCACAGCCAATGCAAGATCTGATGTACTTCCAGACATCTTGTCGAAGATTCGGCCAATATAAATACTTCTACAGTACTGCCACCTTTTTCTCTACCCCGAAATGCCAAACGGTCGACTGCAGTGCACTTTCCAAATCATCTTGGCATGCTCGCTTGAAGGAACACAAAGGTGTCCTAGGTGGAATAATAGGGCATCCTGGATGTGAAAATCTGGAACTTGATGACCCTCCAATAGCATTTGGTATGTGTGGCCTAATTTTGGGTCACTTTTGTAGAGAAGTGGCCAATCATAAGTCTTGTTCCCACAAGATTTGAGCATGGTGGTTAACGCCATGATCAATGGTCGACTGAGGTAGTCTGCAACATTATTGGTGTCTCCCTTCTTGTACTTGATATTCAAATGGAACTGTTGTATAATATGGACCACTTCTGTTAGCGATCATTCTGCAACTTCCCTTGCATCTATATGAACTGCAAGGGTCGGTGGTCTGTGTGGATGACTGTTTCCTTCCCCAAAATGTAATGCTTCAATTGTCAGTAGCCCTGCACAATGGAATACATCTCTTTGTAATAAGTGGGATACTTCTAGACTATGTCTGAAAGTGTCTCACTATGATATGCCACTATATGCCCCTTTTGAGTAAGGACTTCCCCAACAGCATAGTCAGAGGCATTTGTCTCGATCTCAAATTGTTGTTATAAGTCTGGTAATGTGAGCATTGGTGCAGATCAGAGGCGATGCTTTAACCCTATGATTGCCTTCTGTTGAGTTTCAGACCAATTTTTTTTCTCTCTCTCCTCCTTTGGTGACTTGAATCAAGGGCCAAGTTATATGAGAGAAACCCAACATGAACCTGCGGTAGAAATTGGCAAGTCTCAGAATGATGAGGAGCTCTATTAGAGTGGTTGGCGCTAGCCATTTCTGAATGACTTGGATCTTGGCTAGATCCACATGCAACCCATGTTCATTAATAATGTATCGAATATACTGAATCTGGGTCATGCCAAAAATGGATTTCTCCATATTGGCACACACCTTGTGTTGCCGCAGTGTTTGGAGAATCTATTGAATGTGGCGGAGGTGCTCTTTCCAACTCTGGCTGAAGATAGGGATGTCATCCAAGTATACCACTACAAATGAGATGATGAATGGTCGCAAGATGTCATCCATCAGCCTCATGAAGGTTGCGGGAGCATTTTCCAACCTGAAAGGCATAACCAACCATTCAAAAAGTCCCTCCTTGGCTTTTAAGGAAATCTTCCACACATCGAAGGGTTTGATTGGTACCTGGTGATATCCGAACTTCAAGTTGATATTTCTGAAATATTCCCCCCCCTTGAGTTGATACAAAAGGTCATCAATCTGTAGGATTGGGTACCTATTCTAAACAATGATCTTATTCAACACCTGATAGTTAATACAAAGTCTCCAAGTCCCATCCTTCTTCTGTACCAACACGATTGATCTCCCACAAAGTGATGAACTCGACCAGATGTGACTTTTCTATAGAAGCTCCTAAATCTGCCTCTTGATTTCTTCGTTCTGTAGAACGGAGCACCGATAGATTGGTCCATTGGGAAATGACACACTTGTAGTCGGATCGATGGAGTGATTGACCTGAGAGTGCAGAGACACCCCTGCGGGGGCGGTGAAGATGTCCTCGTACTACTCCATGACCTTGTCCATCTGTTGTTTTCGTGCAGAGGGGCCCTGTCTGGAGGTCATGGCCACTGCCTTCTTCTTTCCCTGAGGGTGTATCATTAGCCAAAAAAAAAAAAAACGATTTTGGAAATGAGCTTATTGCATTGTTTTGCAATAACCAAAGAGTCAGCGGTAGGTGGTGCTACCACTAGTATTCTATACAAGTTATTTCAAAAGGTAATAATAAAAATGCGAGGCCTTGACTCATACACACAAACATCAAGGGGAGAAATGTCACATAATACCTCATCCTTGAAGGGCTTGATGCTATATGGTTGGTCTAATAATACATCACGAACATCAAGAGGAGCAATGTCACATAATACCTTATCTGTGAAGGGCTTTATGCTATATATAAGTCGACGTTGTTGGCTCACATGAAGATCTTGTCCTTGGCGAAGCCACCCAATGTTGTACAATTGTGGGTATGCTATGGTCCGTAAGCCTAGGTGCTTCATGACCTCTACTGAAATAAGGTTCTTTTGGTTGCCGTTGTCGAAAATGAACTGTAGCGGGGAACCTTTTACCCAAATCTAGGAGTGGAAGAGGTGCTCCTCCTCCTTTGGATCTTTAGGTTCCTCCTTCGGATCTTCATGGTAGCAATGGTGGTGTTACACAGTATTTTGTCACCATCCCTGTTACCCCTTCTCCCGTACATTGGAGGACCTATTCCGGGACCTATGAGAAGTGACATAACTTGAAAACACCTGCTTTGTATCCATTAAAGTATGCATTCCATATGCCCTGAAGACACCTTCTGCAAAATACCCAACAATATATCCCTTTCTCCATTGGCACTGTTCCACAATGTATTACTCGTGCCAATGGGGTAAATCCTCCGAAGAGGGCGCGCCAGCTGGCGCTCTGTCTCAGAGTCACACTAGCGCCAACCCAGTTGGGTAAAGTTTTTAACAATCAAACTTCCGAAGGTTCCTTCCACCTTATCCATGAACTAATTCCAGTTCGAGTTCGTTCAGTTGGGCTTCGTATCTCCCAAGGAGGGAAGTAGTTCTCCACCTCTCATGGAAGCTTCCTAATGATAAGGACAATCCCATGAATCAAGTGGATGGTCTTATCTACTCTTCCCACCTCTATATAAGCTTGTTCTTTCCCCTTTGACAAGCTAGTTGGTAATTCTTGGTTAGTAATTCTACTTTTCAAGCTCCCAAATCTAAGTCCCAAAACCTGAGAATTGCTAAGCTCATCTTGCAAGAGGTCTTGTTCATCCCTATGAAGCTAAATCTTTAAGGAGGAGATCCATGTCCAAGTGATCAAGGAGAGAGAGGCTTGTTCCCATCCCTTACAAGCTTTGCAAGGCATGTGTTGCTGATCCAACCAGCCAAGGAGGATTTGACGTCAGAACTTGGTGTATTTTCTTTTGGTTTTATCAATAATAATAGGACGACTATCATTATGGTTCCACTCATGTGTATTTATTATGATGTTTGAGTTGTATCCTTTCTGACTAATACATAGTTGCATTTCTTGGATTTTATGCTTGTATTTGTCTTGTTCTTTGCATGTGCAGGTGTCTGTTCACGAGGATCGTGAGGATTGTGACTAGTTGAAGCGAAAGAATGGAAGAAACGACCCTTCTACGAATATAAGCATTGGATTCGAGGTAGGCTCTTATCATCGGCCTTTACTTTGCAATTAGGAACCTGCGTGTGAGCGTTGTTCGATTGTTGCTAGACCCCGTTTAGGCTAGTGGGATCGCCTCTGTCCGCAGAGGAGATTTACCTACACAATAGTGGCATTGTGCTCCACATCAATAATCTTCTTCCCTTTATCATTCCCATTGTTGGGTTCTGAACATGCATCTGATTGCGAAGCCTTCAGGTCGGCCACCAGTGATTGCTTGGCCCGAAATTCACTTGTGTTGTGAATGGAGATCTTATGGAACTCACACCACTTTCCTGTGACCTTCTTTGGCTTCGCACTGTTGTTTTTTTCTTACAACTTTTTCGGATTGTCCTAGGCCACCCCACCTTGGATTTTTCCTTTGTTCTATAATATGGGGGTACCTTTTCCTTCCTTCACATTCCCAGATCCAAAGTCTCGCTTCTTCTGTTTAAACTTATGCTCGATCTTGACAGTGTGTCGATAAGTCGTGCTGAGCAAGGAGATGTCCAAGAACTCCATCCTATCCTGGATGTACATGTGTAGGTAGCCACGGTACTTGAGTACCAAGTGCTTTTCAGAATCCTTGATACCCAACTTCGTGTGAAGGGTATGAAAAACATTGGTAAACTTTGGCACATCTTGGGCCCTTCCCTGCCTCAGCGTGGTCCACTTTATGTATTTATCCTCTAGCTCCCGACAGGGTAGTACTACTCCTTGATGGCGTCCCAGAATGAATTCCAAGTGGGTGCAGCTGAAAACAATGAGGTCGTACTTTCATCCTTCTACTGACTGTAGGTTTCCCACCAATCCTTGATGTGGGGGCGACTTTGAGAAGACCAAAAGTAATATGCTCCCAAATTAAAAAATCATGAATAGAAAAATACCCTTCTAGCATATGTAACCACTTATCTGTGATTTCTGCATATATTTTTCCCTCAAATATGGGAATGTCAAAGTTTACTTGTACCTTAAAAGGAGTGGAGCCTCTAGAGTGGCTACTGGATGTGGATGCACCGCCGGCGGGAAATCATTGAAGGATCTGGGCAAAGTTATCCATCATTGCGTTCCTTTGTTTCTTGAGGGCCTCATCAAGAAATATTTTCATAGGATCTCCTACTCCATCGTCTTTCTTTTCTTCCCCCACGAGCAGTTGTCGGGGTTTGCGAGGCTGATCTTGCAAAGGTCAACTAGATCGAGCCCTAACTCCTTATATCTTGACCTCGTTGGGAACATGCAAATAAAAATAGAGAAAAAGAAGACCAATCTGATACCATTGATCTAGATTTAAACAAGAATGAATCAAATTACAGATATAACCATAAATACAGAGATGTAGTAGAAATAACACTTCATTTCATTAATATCAAATACTGAAATATGCTTACAAATAGAATGGAAATAAAAATGGCTCGGGTGATGGTAACTTTCTCTGAGAAGATATGTGGTGGACATGTGCCTCTGAATTGTATTACAATGAGGTTCAAAGGACTATTTATTATTGAGAAACAATGGAAAACCCTAAACATCCAGAAACCTAACCCTAGGAGAAGAATCACCAAAATATGGGCCCTGTTTGGGTAAATTGGTACATCAACTTCTGGGGTCTTAACTTTGGCATATGATCTCTGTTTGACATGCACAATACCTCATTAGAAATATCTATTCAAGGAATAAAACTTTTGAATGGCGTGTTGGCCCTCAACTTCCTAAAACTTTTCGTTTAGGGCCTCAAAACAACTCCAAAAGTTCAGTACCCGAAAAACTGTTGAAAATAGTAAGTTGTGCTACAAATAAGGAAACTGAAAAATTGAAAGAAAAAATGGTGGGGGTCCAAGTGGAATAGGCAGGTGACCAAAAATATCCACCTAGATCATTCCTACCCCCTTAGGAAGCAATGGTCCCCATTGTGTTGAGTTCCTCCATGAGATGAGGAAACTTCTGCTGAACTTGGTCCCTAGTGAGCCACTTTCCCTAGTGAAGGAGTTGGCTTGCTTTGAAAACTTGATATAGTTGGAATCTTTGTTGTCAAGTGTTCTTGATCTACATATCCATGATCCGATCAGTTGTGAGTTGTTCCATACAATGTAGATTTAACTCTGTAGGTGTGATTTTTTCTCAAAGTTTGATGTGTCCAACAGTGGTGGGAAGTATGGTCGAAGGGAGTCCACATTGAACACTGGGTGTAGGCCAAGGAATGGGGGAATGCTGAGCTAAAATTCATTATCTCCCACAACTTTGGTAACGTTGTAAGGACCATATCGAAGTGGTCTAAGTTTCCTATAAGCTCCGGTAAGGTGTTCCTTCTGCAAATGCAACCAAACTTTGTCACCCACCTGAAACTTATGTGGCACCCAATGTTGATCATGCCGCTGCTTGTAATTGGCATTTGATTTCTCCAAAATGTCGTGGACCTGCTAGCAAATGTGTTGGATGTGCTCAATGAAGTTGTTTTCCTTATCAGCTTCAGACTAGACATGATCTGAATCTTCCTGAGTAGCAGCGAATGGTATGGCCACATCAATGGGACATAGTGGTTGGAATCCCAAGCCCACCTAAAAAAGGATGTGTCTAGTTGAGCTATGGAGATCCTAATTATAGTTATGATGGACATAGGGGAGGCTCTCATGCCATGTGTGTGGATGCTTTGAGGTACTTGCATAGCATGTGTACGATGATCATGTTGACGCCCTTTGTCTGGTTATTAGTTTGGGGATGGAAAGTTGTAGATTTAGTGAGCTTGGTGTCCAACAATGACCATAGACTGGACCAAAATGTACTAAGGAACCTTTTGTCTCGATCTCAGATGATAGACTATGGTATCCCAAAGTGTACCCATACTCGATCAAAAAAAAGTTTAGCAGTGGCTTCTACTGTGATATTTGTGGAGCACTTGGAAGGTATGCTTTTGACAAGCAATTTAGTGGTTTTTCAATAATAATTGTAACCTTTTCTGCATTGTGAATTCAAAGAAGATAAAGGATTTTAATAAAATGTGCAAGAATTGACAAAGGAAGCTCAATTATTAATAATTGTCGTTTTTATGCAGGAAAACGTGGAAGCAAGGAGTTGCCGTCCAAAATTGAGAAGCAGAGGAAGAATAACTACTATCCCTCCAGAGGGGAACCGGATGCGAACAAGATCGAGAAAATCAGAACTGAATAGTCCAGGGAAAGAATGCGGGATACCGAGTCAGCGAACGCGAGGAAGAAAAGAGAAGGATTAACCGATTGGCGAATCCCTCAGGATCTCCGATCCTGAGGGATCGCTACTTTACTTATCTTTGATTATCTAGATACCTCCGTCATTACTTTTATATAAAGGAACAACGTCATTGAGCGAGAGACCACAATTTTTTATAATTTTAAGTTTCAGGACAAACTTTGATCATTGAGTCTCACTGAGACCTGATTTTGTTATACTCTGTTGATGCGATTAATATAAACGACTTGGTGTTTATTTCATCTCTGCGTCTGGAGTAATCTAAGGCGGTGTACCATTGGCAGCTAAGGGCTCGGCTCCGAAGGACACTTGCTTTTGTATCATTATACGGTGATTTGCGTGTGGTTTGTTTATCTTTAGTACTTAGTAATCTGATACATCTTTCATATGATATGCTATGCTATGTTATAATCAATATATGAATGATTTCTCCATATAATGTCTCTGCACTGTACAATTGGATCTATTCAAGGTTGAATTGCATCTTTAATCAGCTCTTTCTGTAACAGAGTGTCGGTATGAATGTTACTGTCATTGGATCCATGTGAAATAATATTTGTGGGACTTGAAAGTAACGTTACTCTGTTTAGAAACATAGTCATATCATTCATTATTCTCAGATTGCTATATTATTATAAAACATGTACATACGGTTGATGGTTGTTGTTCCATAATTCATGAAGGATTGCAGTTCCATTTTATTACTGCTGCTCCATTTTATTACTGTTGTTCCATTTTATTAATTGCTATTCCATTTTACTGTTGTTCCATTTCCAGTTTGTTGTTCCATTTTTCCTTCTGTCGTTTTATTTACTTGCCTTTGTTGTTTTGGCGTGAGAGAAGGTCTAAGGCTGTAGTGAGCCTCAGCAAGACGCTGCCTAGCTCCCAGACCTATAAGTCCATGCTCTAAATTCCTTTCTTCATCAGTTTCTAGAGGGATGGGTTATTGCTTCCGTACCCTTGACTGATCAACTATTTTGTGTGGTTCCATCTTTTGGATTCGTTTAGTTACAGCTTAGCATCTATTTTCGTTGTATCTTCTGAACACTATACTACTAAGAATTACTCGGACAAATAGCCTCGGATTGAGCTACTCTTTGCAATAACAAAACGTTCTCGGATTGACTTATTAATGTGGAATAATTAGAGGTGTGAGAGACCCTAGTTATAGCTCTACATTTTGGCGCCGTTGCCGGGGAAAGAGTATAGCCATTTGCCTTTACAGAGTAGTGCGCAAATCTGTGAGGGGGGAGTTGCATCTTAAAAACGGAAGGTAAGAACCTGCGTACGGAGCATGTAAAAGCCCTGCTCCACCGTCCGCTCTCTTAGTAGAATTGCTGGTTGAATAGGATTTAGTAGTTTGTAGAGTGCATGACTAAGCAGAAAAAGCTAGAAAAGAATATCAAACCTCCAGCCAAACCTGAAAAAGCGAAAGGACCGGTGACCCTTGGCCGAACAACCTTCATAGACGAAATCTATAAGAAAACTGAATCTCAGCCGTTAGTAGGCCTTAGAAAGATTAATTCTAAACACCCTACTAGTTCCCTTCAGGCTACAACATCACCATCAGGAGCCTTCGCTGAGGTGCATAGCCAGATTGATGAACAGGACTTTCAAGAAATTGAAAATTCTGTGTCAGAACGGCTGCAGGAAGGGAATTTAAGCAACCTTTGTGAAGGAGAAGGGGAAACAAGGGAAATAGGGGAACCAAGGTATCCTTCTAGGATAATCCAGCTGTTAAACAGCCCAGATAAGGGGAGTGCGGCCAAAGTTAATATTGAAGGCACCCCATTCCCTCAGATAGAAATCCCAGATAAGGGAAGTGTCATTAAAACTGTCCCTGCCAAGGCCGTTCCTTCTCAACCTAGGAACACCCTCCTAGAAATTCTGGAAGGTTATTGGCACATATTTGATCCTATGGCGCAGAATCAGCCAAATACTCAAACTTCTACATTGCAATATCCTATAGTAGATTCTGCTGCGAATGCACCCATGAAAGCAATCCCTCTTCAACACATCCCGACGTTTCATGGACTTACATTAGAGGACCCAGATGCATTCTTATTTGAATTCGATGTGCTATGTAGAGGGTACGATTACACCACTGACCCCCAGAAATTAAAGTTGCTCCCCTCCACTTTGAAAGGAGCAGCTCTGAGATGGTTTATGGGTTTAGGTGGCGAAGTCATAAACAACTGGGAGCAAATGAAAGAATCCTTTCTTAAGAAATATCAGGATTACTGTAGGTTGAGAGAACTGAAAGATGAAATTTTCCAAATGACGGCCAGACCAAATGAAACTTTAGAGGAATACATAGAACGTTTCCAGTATAATTTACAGAGATCCCCCTATGCATCGCTACCTCTACCTGATAATGTGTTGAAAAATGCATTGATTAGAGGCATGAACGAACAATGGATTGAAACATTGAATATCATGGGAAAAGGGGATATTTACCAAGAGAATTTTGCTGACATCACTAATTTATGCATCAAGAGTTCAAGAGGAAGCACAAGGATAAAACCAACAGAATATGATTGGTTTGTTAGAGATAACAAAATATCAACAGAAGGAGTAACACATGTAGAAATAGGGAATTTATTAGAAAATTTTAAAACTGATATTCTGGGGACATTAACTACACAGCTTGATATTGTGTAGGCTAAACAAAAGCAGATGGAGACGGAACAAAATCTGGCGATTTTCTGCCCCCGATGCAGAAGAAAACATAGCCACAAGGAATGTCCACTAGATATAGTTCAAACATGTGCTATCTTTATGAAAGACCACCTCACTGAGAGCTGCCCCTCACTTCCTGGATTGAAGGCAGTATACAAGGAAGCGGAAGAAGAACCAGAGCCGGCATACTTTGTTAACCAACGTCGCCAATGGCAACCTAGGCAATCTGGTATGTTTTCGGACCCAACTTCTTCTTTCCAACCTCCACAGTATAACACTCAGCAATATGGTATGTGGCAAAACCAATCTACACCCCCATTTCCAAACTGGTCATCACAGCCGTTTCCTTCTCCAAATCCATGGATGAATCAGACAGGCCAATTCGGCTGGCCAAATTTTCCTTACACCCCACCATATTGGCAGAATAACTCATATCCTCCACAATGGATTCCCCCTACTTCACAAGGCTCACCCTGGCAGACAAATTGGCCAAGATCGACATATTAGTCAACAGGAAATATTCCACTCCCTCAACCGACTCTGCCAGCCTTACAACAAAACCCCCAGTCTAATTTGAGGCCGCAACTCCCATCCCAACCCAATCCCAATCCTAATAATAGACCAGTCCAATCCCTCCAAATCATAGAAACATCAGAAATCGGACCTAACCTAAGGGAGTGCAATAATCTTCAGTTACGATCTGGACATATAATAGAAATAGAGGGAGACAAAACAGTTCACATTGAAGATCAGTTACCAATAGAACAACCACCACAACAAGAGGGTGTAAATAAAGAACAGACCCGTCAACAAGCAAGTACATCCTCTCCTCCTTTCCCGGAACGATTAGTCATACCACGACCAGTACAATCTTCAGACTTTGACATTCTAGGAGAGTTACAAAACATGTACATAAAAATTCCATTCCTCCAAGCCATTCAAGACATTCCTAGATACGCAAAAACTATAAAAGAACTGTGCATAAAAGAATCAAGGAGGAATACAACCACTAACCCTAAATTCCAAGTAGTCGGTACTTTATCCGACTTGTTATCAGGAAAAGAGACACCTATCAAATATGAAGATCCCGAAAATCCAATTGTAACTGTGCAAATCTATGGTCAAACCTTGACTAACGCTTTAGTTGATCTAGGAGCTGCAATCAATATTTTGACAACCTCTACCTGCCAAAAGCTTGGCATTACATCAGTAGAACCTACTTCTACTTTGCTAGAATTGGCAGATCGATCTGTAGTTCGACCAGAAGGTACTCTATACGATGTCATGGTTTCTGTAGATTCCTGAGAATATCCAACTGATTTCCTGATAATTAATCCAAAAACCCGACTGGATGGACATCCGCTAATTCTAGGAAGACCTTGGCTTGCTACTGCCGATGCCTACATTGGTTTTCGACACGGAAGCATGACCATAACTAAAGGACCAGACGTTAAAAATCTAGTTCTATATCCCCCAGCACAGCCAAGCCTGCCAATGATCAAAACCAATCAGTATCCTGTGTCATACCTTACTAACAATATCAGATCCCCATTGACTGTGCAGAAGGCTTTAGATTTTAAAGATCAAACAGAAGATGATGCCATCAATAACTTCATTAGTCAAACTGAATCTAGATCTCAAACACAGTGTTTTATGATAGAAGCAGCGTTTGATAGTGAGCTAGAAGAAGACCCTTTAAAAGATGCACATGACCAAACAATACCAGTGACTGTTGTTGCCAATAGTAAAGTAGTGGAAATTGAACCGGGTAAGACTCTAAATATCAACGCCAACCTTACACCAGACCAAGAAACAAAGTTCGTTAATCTGTTACGAAAATATCAAGGAGCATTTGCGTGGGATTACCCTGACATGAAAGGGATTTACCCTCAATTATGCACCCACCACATCTATATAGAAAAAGATGCAAGACCTATTCGTCAGCCACAAAGAAGACTCAAACCCCATCTAAAAGAGGTAGTAAAAGTCGAACTTCACAAACTTTTAGATGTGAATTTTATCTATCCCATCTCCGACAGTAAATGGGTCTCTCCCCTGGTCATTGAGCCATTTGAACGTTGGGCTCTTGACTTCGTCGGGCCCATCAATCCATCATCAAATCAGAGGACATACATTCTGGTGGCGACAGACTATGTTACTAAATGGGTCAAGGCCGAATCATTGCCTAAGGCTGCAGAAGACTCTGTAATACAATTCTTGTTCCATTTGTTTGTACGTTATGGACTTCTGAGAGAACTAATCACAGATGGTGGACCATAATTTGTTGGAAATAAATTAGCTGCAACACTTAACAATTATCATGTCCAACATAAGATCACTACCCCATACCATCTGCAGGCAAATGGACATGTAGAAAGTAGTAATAAGGTAATAGAATCAATTTTAAAAAAAACCATTGCATCGCATAGGCGTGATTGGGCTGCCCGACTACCTGAGGCACTGTGGGCCTATAGAACCACATGGAGAAGTACTATAGGCTATTCGCCTTATCAATTAGTGTTTGGAAAACAACCAATCTTCCCCATAGAATTCGAAATCCAAACCCTACGAATTGCACAGGAAGTCGACCTTGATTTGAGTGAGGCACAAATCAATCGATTACAGCAAATTAATGAATTGGACGAAATCAGGCTCTCTGCATTACAAAATACAACATTGATTCAACAACAACGAGCTAAATGGCATGATGCACTTATCAAGAATAAAGTCTTTCATGAAGGAGACTGGGCTCTGTTATACGACTCTCGGTTTCAAGACTTCCCGGGGAAACTCTAGACTCGATGGTTAGGACCATACGAAATCCAGAAGGTACATGACAATGGGACCCTTACCCTGATCACAATTGACGGTTCTGGATATGCATTCAAAGTAAATGGCCACTGAGTTCGTCTCTATCGAAAGCCACTCACTCAGGAATCCTTCTGCCAGTAGCTACGACAAGATAATGATATGGAAATTTTAGGAGAGGAAGCGAAATCTTCCTCACCTATAACTTAAGGAATTCATTTTTTTTCATAACTTGTACGTAACATCTTGTATATATGCTCTCTTGATTTTCTGTTTGCATTCTAAGTGTTTTTGTTGTTCCTTTTCAAAAGGAACATCACTTGTGTGTTTCTGCTGTTCCTTTTCAAAAAGGAACAGCACTGGCGTGTTTTTGCTGTTCCTTTTCAAAAGGAACAGCATTTGGGTGTTTTTGTTGTTCCTCTTCAAGAGGAACAACACTTGTGTGTCTTTGTTGTTCCCTTGCGAAAAGGAACAGCACTTGTGTGATTTGCTGTTCCTTTGCGAAAAGGAACAACACCTGTGTGATTTGTTGTTCTTTGCGAAAAGGAAAAGCACTTGTGTGATTTTGCTGTTCCTTTTCAAAAGGAACAACACTTGTGTGATTTTGCTGTTCCTTTTCAAAAGGAACAGCACTTGCGTGTTTTTGTTGTTCCTTCTTCAAAGGAACAACATTTGAGTGTTTTACTGGTCCTTTTCAAAAGGAACAACACTTGAGTGTGTCTGCTGTTCCTTTTCAAAAGGAACAACATTTGAGTGTCTTTGTTGTTCCTTTCTCAGAAGGAACAACATTTGCGATTTTCCTTTGTTCCTCTTAAAGAAATGGTATCCTATGAATGAATTCTTCTCTCAGGAATGCCATCGGCATGTTTTTGCCTAGATGCTTTGCGCCCATGTTCTCCTCAATCTTTTAGATACAGCAATGAATTTATGCAATGAACATAAACCATGATATACCGAAAACAGCACATCATAAATCGTTATCACTATGAAGCCAGTATGTATAAGAGGACAAGAGGAGGGAAATTAACTTTTCATCTTCACTGTCATTGTCTTATTACCGGCACCCTGGTTGGTGATCTTTATCATGACGATTTCCCTAAAAATCTTTCTTGATCATTACTTAGGAGTAAGAACAAAGGATTTATATCTGTCTGTTGAGATGATAAGACTTCTTCCACCATTCCCCACTCTTAAAGAGTGCGGAACCACCCTTATGTGGAAATAAACAAAAAAAGAAAGGTGCTCTGCAAAAACAAAAACAAAATATGAAAATTGTCAAATGCAGGATAGGGGGTCTCATAAAGAGCCAGCCTACCATGATCATAAGGATGGAAGCGAAGTGGCATTCCCATTACGGCCACCACACCAAGGATATGGTCCGAAGGTATATTAATAAGCAAACCTTGGAACAGGGGGTCTCATCATGAGCCGGCCTGTCCACGTTTCGCGCCTACCTTGTGAATGGCATTATGGCTATCTGGTTACCAAGCCAGCATAATGGCCTACATTTTGACAAAGCACTCTTCAGAATATACACAAAGGATCATGGTTCCGGAGGGTGAAATAAACAACTCTTCCAAGGTTATGAACACCTATTGGCAACAGAGCTCTGTTAATGGCATAGAAGTCATAATATTTACACCAACAGGTATGATATTAAATCTTTTTGTCTCTTATATCCTTCACATAAATCATATGTCACACCCCGATGTATATATCGCATGAATATTTATTACCACCAATCATGGCAACGGAACTGACAATGACCACTGGAGACTTCGTACACTTGACAGACGTCCAATCCCCCAGGTCCTCATTATATCACGCAGGCTCGTATATAAAACGCGATCTACCCTTTTGCCTCGATTTTGGCATTTCGTTGTTTTTCTAAAACATGGCATAATTCCATATGCTGTTCTTTATGATTTGACTTCCGACTGGCTGTTGCTCCTCTCTTTGACGGCTGGGGACAACCTATCAGATTGCAGGGGGGAGGTAACCTCATTACTCCATGGATTACATGGTTGCACACCATTCAGGCGAGATAATGTACGAAGGAATGGCATGGTTTAATGGTATGATGATTCCATTCTACGGAAATTGCCGTCCACGATCCTTTTTTCGTTGCACGCTCTGTGATCTTTTCCAAATTTTGGCAACGATCATCCTCTCTGCATCGCAAACACCGCAAGCAGTTGTTGTTCCATTTCTGAGTAGAATCATGGGCGGAAAGACAGTCCAAAGCGAACCTCATGAGATGACAGCCTCCGCTGCTGCTCGTAAAATCCTGGAAAAAGCAGGATGGTTGAACTATTTCAGCCGCCTGCAAGAATCAAATGAAGCAGTGGTGTTGGAATTCCTACAAAATTTGTAGGAAAATTATTCCATTTTAGGAGGAAAGCAGATAACGGTTACGGAGGATATCATCGCAGAAGTCTTAGGATTACCAGCTGCTGGACCCATATGGACGCTGAAGAAGGAAAGATTACAGAAAGCTATGGAAATTTTCCAAGACGAAGGCCAGATCTTGACAATCAAAGGGAAAGGAGTTCTGCCGGCAACACTAGGGGAACCCTGGACCGAGCTAGCGAAGACAATGCAAAGTTATATCACTTGTGAAGCAAGAAAAGACGTGGTAAGACCTCGTCACCTGAAACTTTTAACTGTTTTAAAAGGAAAATGCTCTGTAAATCTCCTTGCACTTTTAAATTCGCTACTACATGACGCGGCCCGAAGCCTAAAGAAGGCCCAGCACATAGATGCAGTCGTTAGCCACCATGGACTGATTCGGTTGATAGTGAGCCACAGCCTCACTCAACAGCAAGGCACCTGGGAGGAATTGATCGCAATAGTCGAGGGGGGATCGGCTGCACCACCCCCAAAACCTGAACAGTCCTCCAGCATGCCGGAACGATCAAAGAGACGCGAAGAGTCAACAGCAGAAAGACATGCTGCTTCAAAATGGCAACAATCCTCCGGTACGCCAGAATGACCAAAGGAACCCAGAGAATTTGCTGGCACACCCGACCAACCTGAAAGACCACGAAAATCAGCCCGGCTGGCCCGGATACGAGGAAGGCTGGAAAAGATTCAGGGAACCACGGCCCAGCCAATTGAAATTGCGGACAAACCTCCAGAACCAGAAGGAGGACCCTCCGAAGGAAATGCTGAGCAATCAGGGGCCGAGACTAACCAGACGAAAGGAGGAATTGAAAAAGGAGATGAGCACTCTAAGGAAGAAATGACTACCGAACAGGGCAATCAAGACGAAGAAATAGCACAGCCAGGGGGTAGCTCGTTGCTAGACCCTGTGGGTGAGGAGGAATTGGCAGCAGTTCTAGCCAATATGGGGGAATATGGCCAGCCCTCCAGCACAGCAGGCATCCCTGACGGACCCGCAGAGGAAGAATTACCCGAGGAAATGCATGCAGAAAAGGTAGGAGAAGAAAACCTGCCTAGTTATGATAATGAAATGGAAGACAACAATCAGGGACAATCTGTCCCCAAGATGCCGGAAGATATCCCAGATGAAGAAGGAGCGGACTTAAGGGCCAAACCCTCTGCGAGGGAAAGGAAATTAGGAAATTGAGGAAGAGACAGCAAAGGCTGCTGGGAACTATAGCCAGGCTCTGACAGCAAATTCGAATTTTGAAAGCCAATTTGAGAATACAAAGGACCGCAAACAAAAGGAGGAGGGCCACTGCAGCAAGAACCCCAAGGACAAGAACCCGTTTTGTTGGTCGAAACCCCATCAGGAGACCTACTGCCAAGGAACAGTCTACTGTTCCAAATGATAATGACGAACAGGGTGTTGTTCCAAGTAACATGGAAGAACAGACTGCTGTTCCATCTGACCCTGAAGAACGGATGGACATTCCAATGGAACAACAAGAGGCTCCGATGGCAGGAGGACCACAACAACCCTTTATTTGCGTTAAGAAAGAAACAGAAAGCAAAGAGGTCCAAACCGAAGCACCACCCTCAGGGGTAATTCGGGTCCTAAACTCTAAGCAACGTAATAGAAAGGTCCAGGTTAAACTTCCAGCCTCTACGGCTTTGTGGAAAAAAGATCCAAAAACAAGGACCTTGCACAAAATCATGAAGGAAGCTCAGCAAGAAGCTGAGCAGCTACGAGAGCAAACAGTCCCCAGGGAGAGATAAGAAGAGCTACAACAACAACTTCGGGACATTAGTCAGTCCGAGAGCCAGGCCTTTGAAGGATGACAAAAGGAGCAGGAAAAGGTTGCTAAGGTAACTCGTCGATTAGATAGTGTTGTTAAGTAGATGGACACTGTGTGTTCCTTATATAATGACATTTTGACTTGTAGGGCCCCTGCTAGAAATTATGCTTTATTTTTGCTTGAACGATATTTGCGATTGAAAATAAAAGCCGTTAGGGCAGGAGCACCTATCCATATCAACACTGTTAATGATTTTATAGACTGTTGCAAGCACTATGGAGTTAAGGTTCAAAGGTTATTGTGCAAGTTTTACTTGCACAACCTTGTGCTAGACCAGGAAACTGATTTAAATCCTGGCCCTTTTGTTGGTGATATACAATTCCAAGCCTTTAGCTCATTTGGAGTTAATCAGCTGAAATGGCTCAGAGCTTATAACACCTTTCAGAGACAATAGAATAGCCTAGACTTATGGGTACGAGCTGAACCTAGAGACCCTGTGACGCTATGGAAAGAGCATAGGAGCCTTATGAGGATCCTAGGTGTCATCAAGATATTAGGACCCATGCACGAAGACTTGATCCGAAATAGTCTGGAATATTTCTTGACTATTAAAGACCTTGCCATCGATGCTGCAAAATTTCGATACCGGACCTCTAACCCAAACATCCAGCTCAGGGGAACCATTCAAATACGAGAATTTTGAGCTGACTGCCAACCGATTGAACCTTTATGGGGAACGGATTCTGCGACCAGGGCCATCCTGGTTGGGGTATCGATTTCGCAGTCCAATTATTTGGCACCCTGCACCCGGATATCAGGCCTTGTATGAGATGCCTGTAGATCAAATAGATCAGTTCTTTGATAATATAGTTGCTCATCATGGTTGTCGGCCTCCTCACGAGATCCCTTCTCTGGCCTATTCTCTCACTGCCTTGCATGTCAACTATAATGTTTTCATGAGGCCATGAAACAGGGTAAGCAGGGGGGTGTGTGGAGCACTTGGAAGGTATGCTTTTGACAAGCAATCTAGTAGTTTTGCAATAATAATTGTAACCTTTTCTACATTATGAATTCAAAGAAGATAAAGGATTTTGATATAATGTGCAAGAATTGACAAAAGAAGCTCAAGTACTAATAATTAACGTTTTTCTATGCAGGAAGACGTGGAAGCAAGGAGTTGCCGTCCAAAAGCGAGAAGCAGAGGAAGAATAACTGCTATCCCTCCAGAGGGGAACCAGATGCAAGCAAGATCAAGCAAATCAGACCTGAATAGTCCAGGAAAAGAAAGCGGGATACCGAGTCGGCGAACGCGAGAAAGAAAAAAGAAGGATTAAACAATTGGCGAATCCCTCAGGATCTTCGATCCTGAGAGATCACTGCTTTAACTTATCTTTGATTATCTAGATACCTCCGTCATTTCTTTTATATAAAGGAACGACGTCATTGAACAAGGGGACTACTGTTTCTATAATTCTAAGTTTCAGAACAAAACTTTGATCATTGAGTCTCACTGAGACCTGATTTTGTTATACTCTGTTGATGCGATTAATATAAAAAGGCTTAGTGTTTATTTCGTCTCTGTGTTTGGAGTAACCTAAGGCTGTGTACCATTGGTAGATAAGGGCCCGGCTCTGAAGGACACTTGCTTTTGTATCATTATACGGTGATTTGCGTGTGGTTTGTTTATCTTTATTACTTAGTAATCTGATACATCTTTCATATGATATGCTATGCTCTGTTATAATCAATATCTGAATGATTTCTCCATATAATGTCTTGGCACTGAACAATTGGATCTATTCGAGGTTGAATTGCATCTTTAATCAGTTATTTCTGTAACAGAATGTTGGGATGAATGTTATTGTCATTGGATCCATGTGAAATAATATTTTTGGGACTTAAAAGCAGTGGGACTTAAAAGCAGTGTTAATCTGTTTAGAAACATAGTCATATCATTCATTATTCTCAGATTGCTATATTAGTATAGAACGTGTACATACGGGTGATGGTTTCTGTTCCATAATTCATCAAGGATTGTTGTTCCATTTTATTACTGTTGTTCCATTTTATTACTGTTGTTCCATTTACCGCTGTTCCATTTCCGTTTTTCTGTTCCATTTTACTTTCTGCCATTTTATTTACCTGCCTTTGTTGTTTTGGTATGAGAGAAGGTCTAAGGCTGTAGTGAGCCCCAGCAAGATGCTACTTAGCTCCCAGACCTATAAGTCCATACTCTAATTTCCTTTCTTTATCATTTTCTAGAGGGATGGGTTATTGCTTCCGTACCCTTGACTGATCAACTGTCTTGTGTGATTTTACCTTTTGGGTTAGTTTAGTTACAGCTTAGCATCTGTTTTCTTTTGAATCTTCTGAACACTATACTACTAAGCATTACTCGAACAAATAGCCTCGGATTGAGCTACTCTTTGCAATAACAAAACGTTCCCGGATTGATTTATTAATGTGGAATAATTAGAGGTGTGAGAGACCCTAGTTATAGCTCTACAGATGATAAGGGGTGGAAGTCCAGTGCTTGATTCTATGATGTATAAGCAGGTCTTCAATCAATTTGGAAGTAAACTAACTACCTTGATCTATGACCAATTCTCTTGGATACCTGAACTTGTAGAATATGTTCTCTATCAAAAATTCAGCTACTTTTTCCTCTGTCATTTCTTTGATTTCTTTTGTCTCTACCCACTTTATCAGTTAATTAATGCACACACTGATGTATTGTTTCTACTTTGAAGGAGGGCTGATAGGACCCACAAAGTCCATGCCCCACTTCTCAAATGGCTCAAAGGTCACTTGAGGTTGCATGGGAATTTCATCCTTTGGAGTAGGTTTCCCAATCCTTTGACATCGATCACACTGGCTGGTATATCTCCTCACATCGTGATGAAGAGTGGGCCAATAGTAGCTTGCTTGCAGTATCTCGAAGGCAGTTCTTTTTGCTACAAAATGACCTTCACAAGGCCTATCATGACAGGTTAGGAGGATGTCAAAGACTTCCTCCTCCCTAACACATCTTCTCAAGATCTGATCTAGGCCAAGTTTGAAGAGATTTCCCCCAGTCCAAGTGAAAGGGGCACTTTTCCTCATTATCTTGCTCTTCTTTTTTGAGGACAAATGTGGTGGAAACTATGCTGAAACCAAGTAGTTTGCTATATCAGCAAACCATGGAGACAGTACTGAGATAGAAAACAGGTGTTCATCAAATTGTTGCAGTAAAAGCAACCATCTAATAATGTGAGTGTTCACATCCGGTTTGTTCATTAAATATCTAATTGCAGCATGATCAGTGCACACAAACGTTTGATAGCCTGTGATGTAATGTCTAAATTTGTTTAAGGAATATACGATAGCTAGGAGTTCCTTCTTGATCACCATATAGTTTAGCTCTGCCTTTAACAAGTTTTTGCTTATAAAGTATATGGCATAAGGTAACTTTTCATCAATTTGTCACAAGGCTACTCCTATTGCTTTGTTTGAGGCACTTGTGTGAATGTGGAAAGGTAGGGCCTAGTTTGGACCTCTCAGAATTGGGGCGGTCACGAGCTTGCTCTTCAAGGTATCTAGGGCTTCTTAACAGTTTTCCAACCATAGAAACTCGACATCTTTAACTAAAAGGAAAAACAAAGGAGAGGTTGGCTTGTTGAAATCTTTAATGTATCTCTGATAATACCTAGTTAAACCTAGGAAACTTCTGACATCTCTCACCTTTTGAGGAGGTGGGACCCTTTAGATGATGGTAATTTTTTTGGGATCCACCTGCAGTCTTTGTTGAGATATTGCATGACCTAGCATGGTCCCTTTAGTCATTAGAAATTCACATTTTTCTGGACTGAGGGATAGGTTCATCTCAATACACTTATCTAGAACTTTTCCTAGGTTAGATAAATCTTCCTGAAAGTCAGAGCTATAAGGAGTAAAGTCATCCATGTGTATCTCTACTGCATCATGAACTAATTCAGAGAATATAATCAATACGGCTCTTTGGAAAGTGGCTAGATCATTACACAAACCAAAAGGAAGTACCCAGTATGCAAAGGTACCCCAAGGACAAGTGAAAGTGGTCTTATCTTGGTCTTCCGGGCTGATTTAAATCTGATTGTACCGGCTAAACGCATCTAGGAAAGAGAAAAACTTTTTCCCTATCAAACTGTCTAACACTTGATCTATGAAAGGTAAAGGAAAATGGTCCTTTTTAGTGGCTTTGTTCAATTCCTAATAGTCAACACAGATTCTCCACTTACCATTTTTCTTTGGCACTAGCACCAAAGGAGAGACCCATTCATTGTCAGAGATGGGATAGATGAATCCTGCATCAAGCAATTTCTCTATTTCTTCCTTAAAAATATCTTTAAGTGCTATATTCATCCCCCTTTGAGGCTACCTGATTGGCTTGCAATCCTCCTTCATGTATATATGATGAGTACATATTGAAGGGTTCACTCCCTTCATCTGCTTATAACTCCAGGCAAAGGCATCTAGGTGTTTTCTCAGCAAGCTACACAGTTCCTTCTCGTGGGAAGTGGATAGGGATGGATTGATTTTCAAGGTTCTTTCTGGGCCGAACTATATATTCTTAACATGGAGAGGACTGGAGTCGACCACAAAAAGATCAATTGAGGGGTTGTTTTGGGTTTCTCTTACTATGTCCTCTAATGCTGATACACTGGGGGTGGATTTTGAATCAGATTTTCAATCATATCATCCTCATCTTGCGGTTTTCTCCCCATGGAAATTTCTAATGCATAAAGTGGTGCAAAATATACTTCATCCTCATCTTCCTTCTCCAACTAGAGACATAGATCATGTTCTAGCAAGGGTTGGGCATGAGGATATAGGATTAACTGCTTGGACATATGCCCATTCTTTATAGTCATGTTCCTAGCTCAAAAGATGATGTAGGCATCGGTGGTAGCCAACTAGGGTCTTTCCAGAATGAGAGGATACCCAGTTAGCTTTGCCTTGGGCTGGAGAATTAGGAAATCAGCAGGGTACTCCCAAGAATCAATGGAGACCATCACATCTTCCACAATCCCCTCAGGGGTCACGGTGGAGTGGCCTGCTAACTATAGCACAATTGTGGTCTTCCTCAAGGAGCCCTGGAGGTTGAGTTTGAGCATTGTGTCCTTTGTCATCACATTAATGGCAACTCCTAGATCAATTAAGGTATGTGGGATCATGGTTCCATTGATGTGGACATCAACTACTGGGCTTCCAGGGTCTAGATATTTTGGACAGATTACCTACCCCAACATCAGGTCGGATAGTTTTCCTATGACATTGATGGTTGGGGCATCTCTCTTGCACCTTCCTGGATGCTTAAAGCACTTCCTTTGATCAACCTATTGTAGATAGGCACAACTTTTATGGCTTGGAGAAGTGGTATCTTCACACATAGATGTTTCAATTCTCCCAGGAGTTCGGTTTCTTCTGGGGTACGATAGACTGTTGCGGATAGTCTCTCAGGAAAGGGTGGATTTTCTTTAGGTTCACTTTCCTCTTTATCTTCCTCAACCTCCCTAGCTGGAGGCTGGCTGTCTAGGAAAATTTTTCCAGATCGTAAGTTAATTTCCAGAATCTTGACAACATAAGTTGGGCATGATGGTTCCCTGCTATACACTTGTTGAGCCTGTCTGTTGTTCAGGTTTGGATTTGGCTGGGCAGGCATTTGGGGTTGCTTTGGTGGAGCAAGAGGTAACATTTGTGGTTGGGTAGGTGGTGGAGGAAAAAGGGTGGGAGGAGAGTTGTATTGGGGCCTCCACCCCTAATGAGATGCATTCCACTGAGGCTACGACTGAGCATAGGATTGGAATGAATGGGTGGCTAGTTGGGCATGATATGGAGATGTGAAGGACCAAGGAGGAGGTTTGGACTAGGAAGAATGAGAAAGGGGGGCCCAAGAAGGTATGGAAGTGACATGGCTGGAGTTGTAGTGTGCTTGAGATGTCCCTTGCATCCCCTACTGATATGGTCTAGGTCCATGCAACCTCCTTTGGTTTATGTAATAGAGTTGTAAGTGACTCCCTCAGCCCCTTGATATGCAACTTTAACTCTGGGTAAGGAAGGGCACTTGTCTGTAGAATTATTTTTTTCACAAACTGAACAAACCTCTATAGAGTTCAATGGGAATTCATTCCTAGGATGCCTCCTAGTGCATCTAGGATAAAAAATGGCCAAAGATCTCTCTGCTTCCTCTTGTTTCCTTTTGATATGTAAGGTATCCATTTGCATGGCAAGAGTCTACAGCATCTCACTCTTGAAGTCTTTCAACATGTTCCTAATTTCTCCTTTAATGGATGAGCTAAAGGAAGAGGTATTGGCTATGGGTTGACTTCCCCTACCTTTCTTTCTGGCTGCTCTAGAATGGTTTCTAAAAACAGTCTTTATGTCCTCATAGGACAGTTGGTAGATGTCTCCCCTGAATTATAGATGGAGGGTGTCTAAAAGGTCTTCCCAAATTCCCCTGAGCAAGACCATCTTTACAGAGTCAGGGTCAAGTGTACACTTGGCCCTTTTGTAACTAAGCTAGAACCTCTCATCATAGTCTTCCAAAGACTCAGCACTTCCTATAGTCATTCAAAAAATTTCTTCTTTAGTATCTTTTGACCTACAATAGTCTCGATACTTTTTGTTAAAGGTTTGCTACATCCGAGCCCAAGTTGTGATACTATTGCTAGGTAATCCCATGAACCAGCAGAATGTTGCATCCTTGAGAGTAGAAGGGAACAGTTTCAACTTTTGCTCATCTTCTCCATAGTCTTAGGTTCGACAGATAATAGAAAACTCAAACAAGAAGGTGTTAGGATCTTATGTAGTTAGACCATGGAAATGAGGTAGGGAAGAAGGGCTTATATTCTTCATTTTGGTGTCCCCATTGGTCTCTCAGATGGGAAAGGTATCCTCTATTCTTTCTCAATTTCCCCTAGCATTTCTATGTTTAGCCATTGGCTTCAAAGGAATGTTTTCTTCTTCTTCTTCCCCTATAGGTTCTTCAAATATTCCAGGTTGTTCACCTAAGGGTTCTTCTTGATTGTAGCCACCCAAAAAGAGAGAAGGTTGTTTATGTGAAGCAGTGGGGGTGTTGGGAAATTTTTTTCCTGAATTATCTCTATTCCTATGAGACATGAAAGGAAATATTTTTGGGTGGTTTTTGTTCCTTTCTTCCCCACACTGATAGTACCTACAAAACTGAAATTGATTGAACAAAACAATTTGCAACTAACTGAAATGAACTTGTTGAAATGAAATTTGTAGAATTGAAGAGGAAAGTAAGGAAATGTAGAACTAAAAGAAAGGAAGTGACTAATCTACTTTTGCTAAAATAGAAATTGCAGAATTGAAAAGGAAAGCAAAAGAAATGCAAAACTGAAAGAAAGGGAATGACTATTCTACTTTTGTTGAATTAAACTATTAGCAAAATGTTGCAAGAAGGAAATAGAAGAAAACAGTCATCACAGAATACTCTAATACTTCCCTAGCAATGACGCCAAAAATTTGGTGAGGACCAGTATTGCAGCAATAATGTTACAACTCCTAGGCTACTTACTTTACTCTTATCAACCTGGTAGTTCGTAAAAAACTTAGAAGCGACGGTGCTATATGCACAAGTATTAGTTGTTACCGCAGGTTGTCATTTGGTCAGCCGATGCAATATCACTAGCATCTCAAGTCAACTTCTATGGATTCCAGAAGAAGCTCTATATGTGATGAAAGGAAAAAGAGAGAGATTACTCTACTGATGCTATTCTACTTGCAGAAAGGAAGACTAAAATGTAAAGCAAACCAAGGAAATCCTAGTTAACCACTAATCCTACTTTTGTAGAAAGCACTAATGAAAACCATGAAAAGAATGCCATTACCTACTCAAGGATGTAAACAACATCTACCTAAGCTATTTCTGGAAGTAAATGAGGAAAAAGAATCTTTTTGGATTTTTATGTATTTTTATGTGAATGTGTCATGCATGTAATTTATTTGTTTGTGAATCTGGCAGCAAATAGTTGGCGATAGAGGGCAGTTTTGGGGCTTGAGAGGATGTAGGATGGTGTGGATGGGTCCTGGGAGGTATGATTTGGCCTTATAGAGGCTTTTCCCACACTCATCCTTCAAAGAAAACCTACAGGAAAATCTACAAGAGGACACAAGAAATCTATAGGAGGAAAAACAACGTTCTACAGGAGGCCTACGGGAGGAGGCCGAGAGCAGCTTTGGCTATTTTGAGAGTGTGAGAGTGGGTGGAAATGGTGATTGAAGGTTGGAATGAGCTGTTAGGGCACCTAGGGTATACCAAGAATCATTAGGAGAGAGAAAGATGATAGGATTTTCTCAAGGAGAGAGGAAGGAATTCTATGGAAAATGTAGGAAACTAAGGAAAAATTGAGGGGAGACTTGGGCGACCTATAGGGCATGGATCAGATGGAGAATAAAATGGATGATAGGTTGGCCTATTGTTCGAAGATATCTACTACGTAAACAACTCATAGGCAACCAATGAGATTAAGCAAGCAAGGAAATAATTATATCTAAAAAACATAGTTTTTGCATCAAGTAAACTATGATCTGTGAAAGGAAATGCTAATAACCATTGCAGGAAAATAAACCATGAAAGAAGACTATTGAAAATAAGGAAATGAGCATGATCAAGAAGTTCTTAAGCAAAGCTAAACTAGACTATGAACCAACTAAGAAGCTGCAAACACTAGAGATCCTATGAATGAGGAAAATCTGTGTTTTTGGGGCAGCAAGAGGGTATTCGCCTCAAATCATGGTCCCAAAGGGAGGAAGAGAGGCCAAGGCACTATTGATATCCTTTTAGATCTTTTATTTATCATTACTTAATCTGCCATAGAAAGCACAAATGGAAGCAAACTATTGAATCATTAAAAACAACCTATTCTTAACCAGAAAAGAAATTGATCTAACAACAATCTAATCTACAAATTGAAATAAAACATACAAATACAAGTAAAGAGGAGCTTGGATACTTATATTGGGCCCTAACCTAAGAGCTCCAGCCCTCTGAGGTAACTTAGTGCTAACTCAAAAAGGATCCCATCTTTATTTCCAAAACAATAACAAGGTTACATGAACTGTCAAGATAATAAGCTCGAAGTTGATCAGAGTTTACATAAGCAATACTATAGAAAAATTCCGACGACAATCCAACCCTAGTGAGGCCCTAGGCCTCTCTACTTATACAAATGAAGTTGCCAATAGCTTCCTCAAAATCAGGGAGTCTTGGCTCTCAAAACTCGAGATAAT
Organism: Pinus taeda; assembly: GCA_000404065.3. Classification (NCBI taxonomy): domain Eukaryota; kingdom Viridiplantae; phylum Streptophyta; class Pinopsida; order Pinales; family Pinaceae; genus Pinus; species Pinus taeda. The sequence continues at coordinate 27,789 of APFE030249295.1, forward strand.
CATCAGTTATCCTCCACTTGCTCGGCTGCCTGCTAATGCATGACTTGGCTGCTTGTACTCCAAGCTGCATGAAGGGGAATTTGAAGTGAGGAGTAATAAATGAGGGGGATTCCCTCCTATAAGTCCTCTCCTTTGTCCACTTTGAGTAATTTCTGCGATTTGTCTACTAGATCCTTGACTTTGACCACGAAATTCATCAATAATCTACATTAAACACATATTAGAACACATGGCATCATAACTAACTCAACTCACTCTATAAGCATGAATATAATTTGAAAATCACACAATAAGCTAAGAGAATGGTTGACTTGACTAGGTTAGGAGGTAAAATGAGCCCATATCATTACCCATTTATGAGGCTCATCACCTCACGATGGCCTTCTGTCTCTGGAATGATGATCTTCTACAGATATTCATCCTCTTCTTTAGCGATTACATTATAACATTCCAATGTGCAACTCAATTGAGTAGCCCATTCAGACTGCGTCAAGTCCAAGGATCCTATAGGATCCTAAAGATGGCTACTTTCCCCTCTTGTAGTGCTTCCTCAATATCATCAAACCTGTCCTCAAAACTAAATGTCATCATGAACCCTTTCCGTAGGATATCCCATTCACATGTCTCATGGCGAAACTTTGTTTCTACATACCAATTCATTGGAATAACATCCAGGGTATGAAAAAATAGGTGGACCCACTTAGGTTGTGGCTTTTCTCTATAAGCATACATCCACTTTCCTTCTTCCCATCGTACTTGTCTGTCAGTCGCATCTTAGGCTTCCCAGATCTTGTTTGCATCATTTGTCTACATTCGCACCAATCATCAAAGCTTCCCTTATGCGTACCCCACCATCTCGTGGGTGTAGCATGTAGTGCTTAGTCCAAGGCCTAGAATCATTAATTTTCTAGCATATCCCCTTCAAATGCATCCAAAAAGACATCTACCCCATTCAAACCATCATAAATAGGCAGATTTCTTACCTTTGAGGCTACGCAGTGCAACGACCTAGTCATCATATTGCAATTCAGCGTAGTTACCTCATGTAACCGATTTTTCTAGTGTTCTATTTATTCGTCAGAATCTGAAGTGTAGGAACTCTCACACTCCCATGTAATCCACCCATCCGTAGTGGGATTCACCTAGTCTTGTTATTGCACTATTATCTTATAGATGAAGTCTAGATCATCATTGCTCTCATAGTCATGGACCGGCTCTGTATAGTGCAATCCTTCAACAAAATCCAGTGGTATTATTATGCGCAGTGATTTCTTCTCAAAGATAATTTTTAACTTCTTCAGATTGATTACCCCATTCATATCAGTAGCCCAGTCAATTCCCAAGAGTGTAGGGTAGGGATTGCTATCATCAACAATCTCTATGACTTCAAAGTCTGCCAGCATGCTCACTCCCTCAATATCTATGGTTACTCCCTGTAGCCGCCCCATGGGTATTATTTTCTGTTGATTTTCCATCCTTAGCTAAATTGGAGACCATTGCAGTGAAAGTCTTCCCACTTGCTCGCATGTCTGTTTCAGTAGGACATTCACATATGATCTCAAATCCAGAATGACTTGATCCATTTCGTATTCTCTGATTTATGTAATGAGTCTCATTTCACGACCTGCCCTTTTTTTATGCTTTCCAATCTTGTGAACTACGCACGGTTCACTTGGCATGGTCCCAACACATCTATTGATAAGTTCTTATAACCCTTTCACAACCTTACTGTCTCGCAGTAACTTCATACAGGTTTCGAGGAAAGTTGTCAGCGTAGAGGGGTCCATCTCTGGCTCCAATTTATCTTTGCTTCCTAAAGTGGAGGCCTTAGCAAAGCTCTTCTTAGCTTCCATGAAGGTTTCCCAAGCACACTCAAAATTGAGCTCAGCGTCCTTCACCGTAGCTTTCCAAACCCATGCACTATCTTCTGGTTGTTTTCCTTTGTCATCTCCTCTTACAATCCCACTTTGGAGCACTATATTTACGTTCGGATGTTCCTCACATGAGTCAAACCTCATCATCTACAAGTTTTGAGTCGGGGGAGGTGGTAGCGCTCCTTTGTCACATATCCTAGCTATCAATGTAGGACAATCTTCTGTCTCATGATCAAACAACGTGAAATACTTGCACAACGGGTGCGCTGGGTTAGTGCAATCATGGGCATAGTGTCTTGGCCCTCCGCAATTGTAGCAAATCATTTGTCTGCGACCTCTACCAAGTCCTCCTCCACCTCAACCTCGTCCGCACCACTAAAATCTAGTCCACGCCATCCATGCATTCTAGTCAAGGGGCCACGTTTCGACCTGAACCCTGTAGGAAGGCGTTCTATCCATCATCAATTCATAGCTTCTGCAATTATGCTCGTCATGTCCCACCGACCTACAAAAGTTGAACAACAATTGTTGCGGAGTTTGCATATACTTCTGTAACAAGTGGCAATTATCCGTAGCATTTTTTTCGGTTATTTGACAGATTGTGCACCACAGACCAGGCACTGTGCTAGGTCCTGCTTGAGCTTCTGGCCTTAAAGGCATCGGTCCTCCTCCTACAAGCTAATTTGTAAAAATTGGGTAGTGGTAATTTTCATTACCCAGACTCTTGCATTTCACGCATAATGCTTCTTCACATACCTCAAGCCGAACCATCCTATCCTGCTTCAAGCTTTGCATCTCAAGGTAGAGATTCTTCAACTGTGTGTGGATCTACTGAAATCCTAGATTAGGATCTTGCATTGGGGTCTCATCTAGTCTCATGGCTATCTCCAAGGCCTTTGTCTGAGTTGATACCTTCTACTGCGACAGTGCACTCCTTACGTGTGGTAGTACAAAGCTACAAAACACTCACGATGTTGTCCATCTGTCAAATTCATATTGGCTTCGCAACTCATACATTTCAGTCTTTCATCTAGTTACCAAGGAGTCTCGCCTGGTAGCATTGTGATCTCTTTGAATTCCACAATCGATTGCACTTCAGATTTAGGCCTATTAAATTCCCTATTTAGTGTTGCTTAGATGTCCGCAACTCTCACATTCAGGTTATTGTTGGAGTACTTAATATACCAAGTCACCGCGTGATCCTACAGAGTGCTAACCAATGTTGCTCTCTTTATATGGTCATCTCTAACACCTTGCGCTTCCCATATAGCTCTTACTACAAACCAAAATTGGTCTGAATCCTAATTTCCCAAACCTTTGAACACAAGCAACTTCACTATATTTTCCATACTGAATTGTAGTGGTGGTGGAGGTGGTATGGGTGAAGTTGGAGGTGATGGTGGTGAAGATGGAGGTGGTGTGGACGAAGGTGGTATTCACAGAAATCCATGTCTTATCAATTGAATAGCACTTCGCAGAGAGACCTTCGTGATCTCTTCTTCAACTCCTTGGAGAGGTGAAATCAAGGGGCTATGCTCTGGACCCTCATTTCCTTTGTTTCTGCAAATTTTCCCACTTCACATAGACTCGAACATCAAGATAGCTGCACAACCCATTTTTTGTACAACAACATTTTAATCCAAGTATTCAGAGATTTTACATACTTACCTTACAGTCCTTTAAAAAAGCATCACTCTGCCTCGCTATAGCTAACTGAGGTGTCAACTGTGAACTCGGTAACAAATCCTCCTATAATACGATTGAGCTAATGATCAACGGTGCACGTGATATTATCCTCTGATGCTTCCAACCTTCGCACTAGCTCTGGGGTCCACACAATAGGACCATCAAGAATCCACCTTCCTTGGTTATTTTCTAGCTTCACGATCCACTTTTATAGCTCAGTATGGAAGGACGCGAAAAAGATTTCATAGATCTTCGTATATAGGTAGCTGTCTAGTCGCTATTCTTTTGACAATGGTGAGTTTTTGTTCTCCTGTGCCGCGAACTTGTGAATTCTTCTGCCCAACCAGCCTTTGATTTATTTTTTAGTTGGATTCTAGTGATATGACATCACACGTCTCTATGTAGATTTTGCTCCCAGCAACGGAACCATTTGTTGGTTTGTGGGGTCTTGACCTAGGTTTAGTGTTAGTTAGCCAAACAAATCCCTTCACTACTGGCACTTTTGGCATCAGCCTGCGGGGCATGGACTAAAGTCTCACCCGAAGCAGTATGGGGGGATGTTGGAACCAAGTTTCTGCACCCTTGAGATGGATGTGATGCCGGTTTATTCCAACTCTACTTGCCTTCGTGCAGGTTGCTTATCCCTCTATTCGACCCTTCAACACCTTCACGAAATGTTACAATTGGCTTCCATGCAGTCCTAACCAGAGGCTGATATGCTTTTTCTCTACTAGGGCAGCGAACTATGATAATTCCCCAAACTACACTAAGTATCTTACTTATCTTCTTAATAGATTTTAGTTAACTTCACATAAACAGATGCTCTTACTTGCGTTCACTTAATCAACATAGTTATACACATTCGTACATCATATAAGCATTCGAAGTGAAATCCTTACCCAATATAATAGATGCACAAATAGGAAATAACGACACAAAAATTATAGAATACTTCTATTTATTGATAATTCCAAACTATTACAGACTCAACTCACCCTGTGCACTCAGTTGCAGACTTTTAGGCCTCTACGCACTAAACTGCAGAGCATCTACCTACGCTACGACCCAAAAATTAGAATTCTACTCCAAAGATATGACTCAATTCATCGTCATTGATTAGTTATTGATCCCTTCACTAGTTAGAGCTTCGCTCTATTTATACAATCCCATGGTCTACAAACCATGGGTAGATCTTTTACAACTGAAATTACATTATCAAAATAAGGGCAGACAACCCTATGACTTTTTAACAACTACGCACTCCACGAGCACAAATTGCAGAGTCTTTACATTAGGATTATAAAAATTGGACCAAAATATGGGCTTTAAGCCCCAAAATTGCCCTTTGGAGAAACCATGCCCAACACTTTGAAAATCGAAGGCTAAAAATAAGTCACACACAATTTTTTTTGGGTTGTAGCAAGCCCAGATAGATTACAACCACAAGCTCCACTATAGAAATCATTCATCACTAACTCAAATTCTTCTAAGGTTAAGCAGCGTCTAAGGATTGAATCAGACTCACGATTATATAAAGTGTCACCAATAATAACATAACTTTTAGCTAAGGGACACAATTTTCTTCACTCATCCTTTGAAAAGGGAGAGGAAACTTTGAATTCTGAATATATATTATAATATCTCCATACCGAGGATATTGTGAAGAAATAAGGAAAATATGTTCATTAGGGAATGGTTCCTCATAAACCATTTATTTTTCACATGGAAAATTTGAGATTAATTCTGCAAATACTAACAATTTCCTAGATTTGGCTTACAAGAACTCAAAATCAAATTCTTGTAAAATAACAATCCATCTGTTATATTTCTCCCAATCACTTGCCTAGTGAGAACAAACTGAGATGGGTTGAAAACCATTAAGACAAAAAAAAAAATTAAGCATAATATAGTGTCGGAGTCACTGGACAACATGAGCAACTGCCAAAGCTAATTTCTCTACAGGAGAATATCATAATTCAAGACCTACCATGCCTCAGTTGAGATAATCAATTGCGTGCTCATGAAGAGAATCATCTTCTTAAACCAAAACCGTACCGATGGTTGATTCTATCACAGCAAGATATAAGAGGAAATCCCTGCTATAATCAGATGGACTCAGTAAAGGTGAAGAGGTCAACATTTTTTTCAAAGCATCAAATGATTGCTAAGTGAAATCATCAACAATCTCATCAATCCATTTGTGATCTTAGCATAATTGATGATAAATATCCTCAAGAAATTGGCTTTTCCTTGTAGACTTTGAATTTGACGGATGGTAGACAGGGGAGGCAATTGAAGTATTGACTCAACCTTGAAAGGATCTATGTGAATACCTTCATTAGAAACTATGAATCCCAATAACCAATTGGACATGACATCGTAAATGCATTTATTCGGATGCAACTAGATTTTATAATGAAAACATCACTAAAAAATTAATTGAAAATGATGAGGATGATCAATTCGCTTTTGAGAAGGAGAATCTAGGTCATTAAAATAAGCTTCGATGATATGTTTGATATCATGGAAAGCGTAGGACATGGCCCGCTAAAAAGTCACTCCGACAATTTTAAGGCCAAAATGCATCTTTTTATATGAAAAGGTACCTGAGGGGAAAATAAAAGTTGTCTTATGCTGATCTTCAAGACGAATAGTAATTTGATTATAACCCAAGAAATCATCCATGAAGGAGAAAATCTCATTTCTCGCACATTCATCGATAATCTGATCAATAAATGGTGTGGGGAAATTATCTTTTGGAAAATCCTTATTTTAATCGCTAAATTATATGCATACGTAGATCTTTCCTTGTTTTTTATCAACTAGGATAGGATTTGAGACCCACTCAATCAATGGAACGGGGTATATGAAACGTTCCTTAAGCAACTTCTCAACTTCGGATTTAATAGTTGTTACTTTTCTAGGTTCCATACAAGCTTCACATTCACATAAGCCTTGATCTCATGCTGGACTATTGCTGGATCAATTCCAGGAATTTCCTCATAAGACCAATCAAACACATCACAGAACTCTTTAAAAGGATCAGTATAAATTTGAATTTCTTCAGGGGAGCACTCAATTCCAATGAAAACATTCTCTATTATTTTGGGATCCCTGGGGATGTTCATCGAAACCGTTTCCAAAATGATAGACATGTTATCTTTAACAAAAAATTGCGTTGGAGGAAAAGGGTTTAAAATTGTGTGAACACCACCAGTCGATGAAGGGCTAGACAAACTTGATTCTACCTCATGCAAGTCTGGGAGAAAATATGACCAATGATGCAAATCATCCCATCGTATTTCTACACCCGTCATTTCTTCTAGGATTGCTTCCTTATATGGTAAAACAATATCAAGCTAGTCCATAGGAAAAGTAGAGTCAAGAGTCCAAGCCGAAGCCACATCTCCATCCAAATCCTCTCGCGAAAGAGGAGTGGGATCATAATCTGCAGTATTAACTATAAATTGATAAGCAATTTTAGGTACAGACATGAGATATGCCATTTCACCCACTTTCCCTTCTTCTAATATGGTGGTAGAATAGGGTAAGGGCCAAGGATCTGAAAAATAATGAGTTCTGAAGAACTCTCTTTGAGAAGGGGCCTTGGATACTAAAATGGAATTTATTCAAGAAATAGGAGAAGGAAGATCAAAATTACCCATCAATGAGGAATATATTTCAACTCCTAAATTCTCAATAGGCTGCTTAGTATTGTTCACAAAAGAATCAAAGGATGCATTGGATTCTTTCAGAGAATATTCCATCTGATCAACAATAAAAATTCTCCCCTCATGGGGAAATCATAGGATGTGAAATAATGATGATCCAGTGGCATCCATTTCATAAATCCAATTTCTTCCCAATAAAAGATTATAATCCAAATTCCCATTGACTATTTCCACCTTGATATTGACCACCTTGCCCCCAACACAAATGGGAAAGGCTGGAATAATTCCATGTGGCCTATGAGAATGATCATCAAATGGAGTCAAGAGAGTATGTGAAGGAAAAAATTGAGGAGATTCGATAGCTTTCCAACATGCAATCGACATGACACATGTGGAAGCTCCCTCATTAGCTACAATTCGAAAGATATTGGTCTTTCAATATGTAGATCTAATATGAAATCCATGTGATGAGGTAGTTCTTAATATTTAGCATGTCAAATGTAACAATAAGAGAGTTTTTTGGATCTATTGCCCTAATCACAGTGAGAAATGCACTCCTTTGTGATGGACATGACTGGAGTACCTCTAATGCATACATTACACAATTACTTTGGGCCATATCTTCAATAGTGTAGTAGTTATGGCCAGCCCTGGCATTATGATTAATTATCGAATGGTTTTCATAAACTTTTGACATCCAATGTATAGGCTCAACTATAGATCTCTCAATATGAATTGGCTCTAGAACATCGAGAATGACCTTAGACTTAGAGGATTTTGGTTTACCATAATCATGTGATATTTTAGCAACATCAATATGAGAACTCATCATGTATACATTCGATGGATTTTCCCCTTCCTGGTTTCCCCCTGTGGGGGTTCCAGTATTAGAATTCGCGCCAAAAAACATTTGTTTCCCTTGGGGAAAGGGTTAGTTAGAACAAACTGGGAGCTAGAAGAACCTTGTTGTAATAACAAGCGCTGAGCATCCTGAATCTTAGGGAAAAGATGAGTTAAATGGTCTCCATTGCATAATTTGCAAGGAAACTTACCTTTCTTTTTGGACTCCTTTTTACCCTCCCCAGTATTATTACTGGGTTTGTTCGCATTACCCTTCCCATTCTTACCTTTCTTTTTACCATGCCCCTTTTTCTTCCCACCAAATTTTTTATTTCCTTTGGGGTTAGAAGTTTCGACAACATTAATAGTTAAAGATTGAGAAGGCATATGCACTGATGATGATGCATGAATTGAAGAATAACTTTGTAAGGACAACCGTTGTAATTGACTTAACAAGTTAGTAGTGTTTTATTTATCAAGCCAACTATCCCATCTGTATGGGGACCTGGCTTCAGTTTGGCTAAATTGATCTTGCATCGAGAAGCATCAAGAAAAATATTTTCAAGAATCCCAGACTGAGAATATATAAGCTCTAACTGCTAGGCTCTAAAGATAGTTTGTTCTTCAATGAATACGTCGGAGAGCGATACATCCTTAGAGATTTTTGGTTGTAGAGATTTTAAAAACCATTCGAGAAGAAATTCATTAGGAATATAGGCTTTTATGAGCCTCCTCCTTCTTCGCCATTCCTGAATATGGTCAAAAATGTGAGTTGCCTTATCTTGTTGCAAACCAGCCAATAGCTCAGTTTCAGAATCATATCGAATGGGAAACTGGAAATGGTTCAAAAACATAGTAACCAATTCACCGAATGAGGCAAAGGTATCCCCACTAAGCTCTGTATACCACTTAGCAACATTTCTAGTTAAGGAGTGTTGAAATAATCTCAACTTGATTGAATCATTAATTAGGGAGTTAGATGAACATCATAAATGGAATGTTTTTATATGGTCAACTGGATCCTCCCCAGAATTTCCTTTGAATTTTGGAATATTTGATGGAAATTTTATGGGAACCAGAGGCCAAGCTAGATTATATCAGATCAGATCATTTGTCAATTTTGAGAAATCTAGAAGATTTTGGTTTCCCAGGAATGGTAAGCACTAGTCTCCAAGGGTTATTCATAGAAGAATCTGAACCGTAAGGAAAACCTTGCAGTGCAAAAAATTCAGAGTTTGACCACCTCCTACCAAAAGGTTACCATAAACAGGAAAATTTCCCCCAAGTAAAGTATTAAAAGGAGAGCATAGCCCTTGGTAAGGTTTCCACGCATTGGAAAAGGGAGAATAACCATGAAAGGTACTTATAAATGAGTAAGAAATGTTCAACCGTTGACCAAAAGAAAACTAATTCTCATCTCCTAAACCACTAAAATAAAGGTTAGATGATCCTTGAAAAGGATTATAAACTTGACCTTGAGTGGAGAAAGGGAGTGATCCTAAAGAAGGGTTAGAATGTGGTATATGACCACTTCCAAAAGTAAAAACCTAAAAAGAGGTTGAACCATTAGCCATAGAATTCATAGTTGTGGAAACAATGGATGAGACAGTTAGCAGAATGAAGGGAATTGCACTAGAAGGCATCCCAAAGGGGAAGGAACCAATGTGGGATGCAGAAGCCTGGGTGCCCCCACTCGAAGATGGAATGGAGGTAGAGCCAAATATTGTAGTACTATGAGTGATAGTAGATATAGAAATGGTACCTCCTCCATGAACTAAAAGAGGAGTATACACACTAGTAGCACCCATATTCGGATTCGTGCTCCTAGCAGTGGCCATCGAAGGAAAAGGACAATAAAAACCAGGGCTTGTCAGCCTATGGGTCAGGGTCTCAACATATAAGAAAATGTCTAGATAATTGGGAGGAAGAGGTGAAGAAGGCGTCACAGGGGACTCTAGAAGATCTTTAACCTCGACTTCATTTTTCTACTAGAAGATAAACCTAGAAAGGACTGGAGTGTTCCTCTCCAAATCATGACTTACACTAGGCCCACCCTGTGAAACTATAACCCGAAGTGGAGGATCAATCTTCCACGTGTTCATTACTATTGATTGAAAATCACTAGTAGAATTTAGCCTATGCCTTCTAGAAGAAGGATTGGCACTCATAGGTGAGAGCCCACGAAGTCCCCTGGACCAATGAACTCGTCAATCAACCACTTTTAATTATTAAGAGAACATATAAAGACTCAAAAAATTATAAATCTATGGAAAGGAACTCACTGAAATGTCCCTAAATATACAATAAATCAAGTATATTCCGAGTATTTCCAATCCAGGTGATTAGGACTAGACACTAAAATACAAGAAATCAAAGTAAATGACCTTCCAAATATAGTTTGGGATAATTATGGCCCAAGCCTACTAGTGAAGGTAATGGATACATATATGCTAACCCCTAGCCAAATTCCTTCATCGGTGTAGGTACCCAAGCTTCATAAGGGCACCCTCTAGAAGTACTAATGAGTGTGATACAACATCTGCATCAGGTACCATGGGTATTACCCCCTGTAGTCACCTATATCGTCCCTGGGAATGGCAACTAGGGTAACTAATTTGTATCAGAAGCTTGGGCTGAATAGCCTTTGGTCAAGATCCAAAAAGTAGGAGAGTGAGTATCTCCCTTCCCTGCCTTCACTCGCCCTCGTGCTTAACTCCTAGAAGAGAATAGCTTTTCCAGACAAATTAACAACACTAAATTTAACTATTTTAATGAACTTCTATGTTTAAATTCAGAGTGGCCTTCAAGAGTTAACTCTCCACACACATGATTACAAGGCCCTAAATGACCTAGACTAGTTGAGGTAACTATGACAAATAAAAAAGATTCTAGTTCATTTTAATTTTAGCGTTTGATTTTAATGGTTGTTCTTAAGTCAAGGGTAAAATGGAAGTGCAACTTATTATTTTATTGATCTAAAAATAAATCAATAGAATACCTAGCTACATTCATATGCAACTTTTTTTCTTCGATGAAAGAGATTTCTAGAAGGTTCTACAAAAACAGCAAAAAAAAATCATTTTTAAAACACATGCTCACACACTCAAAATCTACAAAAAGACTAAAAATTCTTACAATGCAACTATCCTAATGAAAATTAAAAATTCTCAATGCAAGATTCTAAGGACTACTCTTAAAGCAAGAAAATGTGTTTCTAAAAAAATCAAGAGGCCAAAACTTGACAAAAACGAGGAACAAATTCAGTCACAAATGTTTCCCCAAAATCAAGCAAATTCAACCTAATGAAAAGACTTCACACTTGCTCTAAAATGATAACAAGACCAAAACAAAACCAAAAATAAAAAGAAAGGCGAAAAGAACATGTGTTTATCTTTTTTCTTTTTAAGGGCACAAAGAGTTCTTGAGAAAACAAAAGCTACTAAAGACTTCAAAATCAAATTCAAGCATAAAGAACCTCAAATTTCACAAGACATAGGAATCATGAACATGATAAGACTTAAAGTGAAAAGAGGCTACAAACTCAAACAAACTAATTTGAATAGCATCATACAAATTCCAGCAAACAAGAAATATTTCAAGAAGACCAAGAAAACTTTTCAAGATTATAAGGAGGACTTTCTCAAAAACCAAGGAAAACTAAATATGTCAACTTTCAAGAAAGCAAGGAAAATAAATGTAAAGGCTAGGTTATAAGCGAATTGAGACCAATTCTATGTTCCAAAAGTTCAAAATAGCCAAGAACTTCATTCAGAAGCCTTGAACCCAAACACAGAAACTAACACTTCACCAAAAAGAAAATCCTAGATTGACTAGGTTTTTCACAAAGAGAGATAGGAAACTGAAAATCTGCAAGAAGGACACTCCCAGATAATCAATGACTAAACAATAGAATAAAAATCAGGAAAAAACCTTTACTGGACTTTGAATTTGAAAAATTCATTCAAAACCAAGCATACATGACTATGCAGTGACAAACCCATGTGTATATGTGACTCTACTCAAGGAAACCCATGTATATGCATGTTTCTTTGGAAAAAAGAAAGTGTATACGTGACTGTGTGAACTGAAATTCACGTATAAAAAAGGAAACGAAGAAAAATAAAAATTTAGGCCTGACCCAAAAGATCAGACTTTTTGCCCAGATTGTAAACAAGTCAAAGATATTGGAAAAAAAAAGAAACCAAACAAGAAGGTACACATCAAGAGAGAAACAACCCAAAGAAGGAAATACAAGATTGTATTCCCCAGTGGAGTTGCCAATTCTATTACGGAATATTACAGCCTAGGGTCTGGGTTGAGAACCCCAACCGATCAAAGGGCATACATCAACAAGAAGCAAGAAAACAAGTAGTCCTGATGCTTAAACTACTAAAGTGTGATGAAGAGATAGTACCCATAGCTCCTACGTTTGAGGATGTTCCTATAGGGTCCAAGCCCTCTTCTTCCTCCAATGCTTCAAAACCTACAACTCATTCTAGAAAAGAATATATACTAGCAGTACTTCAAGGCATGTTCAAGATATGAATGTTAGATCATATAAGAATATAGATATAAAACATGAAATCATACATAATTAGATCATAACATGAATTAAAGCACAAAGTTCATAATATCAAGAACAAGACAGAGCTTCTTTATTGATGTGTGAAATGAATGTGGAAGAATACAATCTGATTCGACCATGGCTCCATGTGAAACCTTCCTCCGGATCCATCCAACGTAAGCCTCAACAATCATCTTTCAAATGCATACACATAGATTCCATATAAAGGAGATGGACATCTCTATGAGGAAACAAGGGTTTCCTATAGCTGGGAGTGCAGGAGGCACAAGGATAAATCAGACTTGATCAAGGACCCATTGGATATAATATCAATATCCTATCTTTCTCTCCCCTTTATGCCTTCCCATGAGGTGTATTTATATCACCCCAAAATAGTTTTTCAGTTGGGATACAGTTAGGCCATGGGATGCTGTAGGTGGGCTTCCAGTGTACCCATAAACCCTGCCCATAAAATAGGGATTTTATATTTTTTTTAATTCTAAATTATATACATGGGTTGGGTATAGCTGGACCCGTATGTGTACATGATTTTTGAAGGGCAGAGTTGCGTATGGAATTTAAAATAATGTCTTTTGTTAAATAGAACAAGTCTGAAGGGAAAGGGTTGCCCATGGCCATGACTCATAGGATAAAGTATACAAGGGTGATAAATGATGATATAACAACGAGCTCTTTGCATATCCTCAACAACGTTATAATCAATACTTTCATTTCTAATAGGTTGTGCTAAAGCCTTCGGCGATGTATCTTTGTTTGAAACTTCAGGAGTTGTGGAATTACACTTGTTGTTTGTGGAAGTGTTCTTAGGAGGAGGATAACTTCCATACTTATTATACAAACTCTGAGTAGGATTATTAGGTGGTATAATCCTTCTCAAGTTTAATCTCTTGCTTGCTCATAAATCGGTTGTTTTCTCCTCAAATTATATTAGTCAGTTGTTTTTTGAGGATGATCTTCACTCACTAGTGGTTCATTAACACTTTATTTATCAATGTTATAGATTATGTTAAATGTATTAAATAATTCCCAACACCTGAACTTTCCTCATTCATGGTAGGTTCATTTGCTTATTCAATCTTCTCAGAATACTCATCTTCTAATAAAGTGTCTACAAAGTTGGTCATCATAGCAGTCATGTTGTGGTTCCACTGGGGACATGTTTTCTCTAAATGCCCCTCCTAATGGAAAGTACAAAACTTTTCCATGCCCAAGATTTTGACATTAAACACAACATGGGAACTATAAGAAGATTTATCGGGTTGACTATTGTAATTCTTCTTAAATAAATGCATCCTGAATGACTTATTGTTGATAGTTTCCTCCTTGACATTCTTTTTAGTTTAGATACTTCATTATTGAGCACCTTCAAAGATTTAGCCAAGATTTCCATGTTGAAAGAATCTTTATCTTTTGGTTTAGTGGAAGACGCTTTAGTTTTCATACTAGTATATTTAGAGTCTTTAGAATCTTTATGATCTTCAATGGCTCCAATAGAATGCAAGTCTTTCTCAACAGTGATTACTTATACATTTTTCAAAGCCAATGTTTCATTTGTATCCATTTTAACAAACATGAAAATACTAGTAGGCAAGGTAGTTGTGTAATAATATTAAGTGATGGTATCATGTGTTTGAAAATTTGTGGGGAATTTATTCAACAAGCATGTAAACCTTTGATTAAAATCCTTCACTTTTTTCTCTTCACCCATCCTAATATGCCTGGGATCTTTGAGCAATATAGTGGTACCATTGTCATCAAAAGAATTATCCAAGAACAACTTCTTGAAGTCCTTCCAACTATGGATTGAATTAGGTTGAAGACTATGGTACGAGATCAATGCTCTACCCTCTAGAGTGTACAGAAAAATTATAATAGAAAGATCCTCAAAATGTACCTCCAGAATTTGCAAATGCATGTAGAAGTCATCAATATGGTTCTCCAATTTTTTCTTCTTATCATGAAAAAAAATTGAAACTAGATTTTTTTAGTGTTTAGACATACGATGTATATTTCCCAAAAGAGAAAGCAGCTCTTGGGCCATCCAATCCAACTTTTCCTCAACCGTGTGTTCTTCTTCTTCTCCTTATCCCATTGATTCTAAAGAGTTTTCCCCTTCTCCATTTAAATATTTTCTATAATTAGCTTCTTCTTCTTATCTCAGTTTGTCCTTGTCAGGATAGGGAAAATCCTCCCTGACTCCTTCCTCCTCAATGGGTGGAATATCCCCTTGTTGATGTGTTCTTTCAGTAGAATCAACTAAATCTTCAAGGGTTGTAATAACCATATCTTCTACGAAATAAATAAGTATTCCATGACATGTTGTTTCTTTATTTATAGGCTTATGAGGAAGAATAAAAACAACAGGAAGTAAACCAATAGCTCTTGCAAACTCATGAGTAATAGGCCAGATTATGTAGATTTGATCGTAACTAACTTCAAAAGACTATTCCAGACTTAAATGAGAGGACTATCATATCTCAGGAGTATAGTTGGACTTAAACTCAGACCGTTACTTCCTTGCATAGAATGTTTGTTGTGAGGATGTGGTGACTTTTCAACCATATAAAGGTTTCCCTTCTTGTAGCACAAAATGTTGACAGTGTTGAATCCTTCCAACTTACATGGGGTCTCCTCGATATGAAATCCCAATTATACCTCACACCATTTGGTATAGGAGCCCCATCTGGAAATGTGGGCCAACTTCCATATACTTAAATATTTTCCTTCACTATCGCTATTAGCATGAGAGAGCAACACACATTCGAATGAGAAACTATGCCTTGTGAAATGTTCAATTGTAATATGTATCCAAGTTCATTCACTAAAAGGGAAGAGAATGTGAGCCTTTAGAAGAAAGGTATTAGTACTATTCCAATAACGATGCATGTATGTACATATGAGACAATGTTTTACTTTCTAGCGAAGTAGTTCACATGGACACAATGACCATTAAAGCCATTACAACACGCACTCGAAAATATGAGCACCAAAGTCAATGAATAGTTCAATTTCATTATTACATATGAACAAATCATACATCACAAACATATAAAGAATTGCCTTATTACATTCATGATATATGCACGAAAGTGTGTTGGCTCAAAGTGCTTTTAATATTAAGTGAAATTTCCAAGATATATTAATACAACGAGACACCACTAGCTCCAAATAGTGGAGCCTTAAGCCACTATTTTCTCTCCAATGGAACAATATTTCTCTCTAATGCCTAGGTGGAGAAGCCAAGGTGAAAAAATGATTTGCTTGAGTAATGAGTCTTATTTTATAGCAAGAGGAATAACCTTTCATATTCCTCATCACTCCTGGACTACCCTCATGACTCTTGGACTTTGAATTTGACCTTTGGACTTCTACATGACTTTTGGACTTTTCCATGTGACTCTTGGACTTACACATCTTTAAATTTACAATATTTTCCAAAATTACATCATCATGTGATGACAACATGACAAGTCATATACATTGATTACTTGGACTCATAGTAACTTGTAACATGGATTTATTTGAGAAGTGATGACACTTCCACTATGTATTCAATAGTTGTAAGAAATATTGCATTGTTGTTGCCTTATAGCCACCAAAGTATTTCTTGAGATTATGGATATTGATGAATCACTGTGATCACTGAAATCCATTGTTCTTTCCATTATTGCAACATGGTACCTTTGTTCCTTTTGTCTTCAAGACTCTTCCTTGGGCATCCTTTCTCAATAGATCTCCTCACACATACTTTTCATGCTTTATTGAACACCTGTAGATGAATATCACTTATGGAAATCAAGCATTAGCTCAAAAATACCCTACTCTATCATGATTCACGCAAATTTTCTAATTGTGGCTCAACAGTGTGTCAGGCGAATAGAGAGAGACCTTTTGGGCACACAACATAATTGCAAGATATATAGGAGGCCTTCAGTTTTCACTAATACTACACCATGGATATCTTTGGAAGAGGAGTAGTCTTGGAGGGCCTAGGGTGCACTTACAAGAGGAGAGACAACACGAGTGTTAACTAGAAATGTGTTGTGTGATTGGGAGGAAGGCCAATACCACAAGGAGGTAACATGGCACACTTGTAAGGCACAGGGGAATACATCACTTCCTACTAAAAGTGTGCAGTGCACTCAAAATAGGATACAAAGGCTTGATTAGTGCAGGGCGTAGAGATACAAATCAGAAAGGAGCGTTTACGTATTAAAAATGCACCATGCACTAGGAGGGAGAGAGGAATCATATTGGCATAGGTCACAGTTATAACTCACAAGGAGGGTCTACACTAGGCCCTAGAAGTGTGTTGTGTGCTCTTCCTAGCCTAGAGGGCAGGATTGCAAAGTCAGAAAAAGGTGTAAGTCTCGAAGGGTAAAACATGGAAAATGAGATGAGTTAGGGGTATAATCAAGTGTGACACATCTCAACTCATCAAAAAATCTTAAACAAAGACCCATTACTAATAAACATACATCAAAATTCCAATTCATAAACAATCTCCAAGTGCAACAGGAAAAATATGCACAATTGTGGCACATAAGTGTTGTTTTGTGGATAAAAAGTGTGCTATGACTCCAAATTGTGCTATCAATTCTCTTAGTGATCCAATAACACTTAGGAAGGAACATGGGCATTTAAAACATATGTAAAAACATGATACGACACTTGAAAATTGAAAGTGACACTTCATATGGCATAATGTAGGCTCCAAAATTCAAATATAGAAAATTTTTGGAGGGTGTTCCAACAACGACAACATTATGGTATATCAACATTTCATCTGAAGTCTGGGTGTCTTAAAGTTTTGAATAAAACCCCATTTACCTAGAAAAAGAAGATATATTTCATGCTAAATCGAGCCATCAAATCTTTGTGATATCTCTATACTCTTATGATTCAAAGTACACGACATGGATAAGGATATTTCATGAAAAGAGAAGGAATGAAGTCTAGTCTCTGAGCATAAAGGCATTTTGTTGAGATCTGAAGTAATCTAAAGGACTCTTACAAATCTGTATCTATTTGTAGATTCCAAAGCATGTGAAAATTCTATGATGGGTATCCAAGGCACTACACTTTCCATATGAACTTGTTGAAGCCCCGAAAATCGGGTCGACAACAAGGGGGATACCCACCCGGTCTGGACCTTGGTTGGCAGCTCCTTATCCGTTTGTTATAGCGGGTCCGACTGGGGATAATGGGACCAGTTTCCCAATCTAAGGGTGTGTGTGTGTGTGTAGAGTTGGATGAATCTGATCTAAGAGTACTTTAAAGCTAATTTAATTCAGATTCTTAAACTAACTCTATGCTATTGTAATCTAATGAGGAACAACACATCTAATCTACGCTAACCCAGGGTGTATATCTTTTATTATACGATCTAAAGAGATTTCAAACAATAACTAGTAATAAAGATCATTCAGCTATTATAAGAATAGAAATCAATTAAGATAAACTACTTTGCATAAGAAGTTAGGCAAAACAGTTGTGAACAACATATCGCATAATAAGTTATTCATATATCATACATAAATAAATGACTCCCCCATATAGAAGTGCCAAATGGTAACTCATACATTCATGCAATAACATATAAACAACTGAAAACTATAAATCACTTTAAGAGTATAAGCAGAAATGGCCAAGAGATAAAAGTACCATTTATGACTAATCCTACTCATAAACTTCAAGCAAAAAACGATTTATCTCTACTTGTTCTAACATCTTCTAAGAGTAAAAAAGTGCAACATCAGTAGCCAACATCAAATGCAAACATTAATAAATCTCGATCCATCCATTCATCAAAACCTCCTCTGAGGGTGCAGAAGTGCATGTTCCGAGGACAAGTTTTTGACAAATTTCTGGACCCTTCTCTAAATGCCTAAGAAGGGTTTAAATACTGCTAGCTAATTAACTTAACTACATAAATTTAGGATATGGTTTTAAATGACCTCCCTTCTGATAAAGCAAAACTATTTCTAAAAATTGAAACTAATTCTGAACCATTTCTATATTTGCTCCTTAGTGCTGCAAGCATGCAACATTCACCTGGGAAGAGTCGGCTGGTCGCCTTCCGCTTTCGTTTGAGCTATGAAAATAGAAATAACAAGCGCTGGCACCACTTTCTAGTAAACTAGAAGATATTTTCAAGAATCTTCCTCTGGCTGGGTGTATTCACTGCGTGTATACTTGGTAATGACCCAAATTTCTCTCAAATTGATTCTGCTTTTGCTATTTCGGTTTCCGGCCTTGCGAATGACTAAAAACGTTAGGGACTTTACTCTCTGAATAATTTTCTGCATCAAAAACTGCCTTCGTTCTTTATTCTGAGCTTTTCTGGTGCGTAAGCTTCAGGGTTTTTTGTAAACATGCCGCTTTTCTGCGCCTTTGACTCTAAGCTTTAGGTGGCCTATTGACATCAGCATCTGTTGAGTGATACTCTGGAATCTGTGATCCTGTCGCATGCGGCATCCGTTTCTGAAGGGATCTCTTCTCTGTTCTCCGAGCATTGACATTTTCCCCTTTTCCTTAGATGTTTCCTGCACATTGCTTCATGTTATTTCCTGTCTTATAGTTTACGCAAAGGAAAAGAGTAATGATAATAAAGATTGACATGAAAGCTTTAAGCTCTTATGAATGCATAATCATGACATCCATAGCGAACTGACTCTTCGAAAAACACAATACTGTCCTTCCCGAATACTTTGGGGTACAATCATTAATTTCTTTTAAGGCGCGCGCCTAATTTTGGTTAACAGACAGCTTTCCTTGAATACTGCGCCGAGGAAAATTCGTGATGGGTGATTTCTGCGACTCACATCGCAGCATCGCAAATCGCAGCATCGCAGATCGCAACATCGCAGATTGTAGCATCGCAGCATTCAATCATTGTGTGCTGCTTACGCGATGTTGTGATATGCGACATCGCATATCGGTCGTCGAAGATTTCTTAAGTTTTTTCATTTTAAGAGCGTTTCATAATGAATGCGATGCGATGAATTTCGTGTCGCTTCTTCACAGTTTATTATGTTCATAAGAAAACGTTTCATTTGCTTTTCGCGATGCGATAAAGTTTTAAGGAGTCAAATACAAAAATTTTCATAAAATGTTTTTTTGGATTTTTTATTTAGGGTCCCCATTTGCTTGGTGTTATTTGCTAATATCAAACAAAGAGAGGGGTTGTTGGTGGCCACAACAGAACTTTAGAAAGTGGACTCTATGCATATTAGATATGAAGCTTAATCATCTCGATAATATAGCCTGAACTTTGTCTCAGTCTATGATACATGTCAGTGAATAGCTTTGAGTCTATGTTGTAACCAGAGGTCTATACATAAAAGAAACATGGTAGACACAAAAATGGTAGGTTGATGTTATGATGACATGTCTCTATAATAAAAAGTGTTGACTATTGATCTCCCACTATGATTTAATCAAAGCTTGAAAGGCACTGTTGTCAAGGTATATTTGTTAAGGAAAGATTTGATAATGGTTTCAAACCGTTGTAGTATTCAGTGCTGAAAGATGAAACACTTGATGTAATGAACAAGGTATTGAGTTACCTTCTAAGAGTTATTGAATATAATTTGGTAAAAGAGAATCTTAAATCCTTATTGTAGGTAATGAAGGTGAAAGTTATACTATGTATACTAGATTTTCACCACTAACAAAGGTATCATTGGCAACCAGTTTACCTTTAATGGAGTCATCATGAAAATATTGAAAAGTTACAACAATACTCAAAGTCCTTGCTTTAGGAAATGAAAAATGATCAGGTCTTTCATGGTGATAAAGATGTTATTTAAAGGGTTCTAATAGTTAAGTATGATGAAAAATTCAAAGTTGTAGTGTTTGTGTAATATTGTTGCAATTTGCTATGACTATAGGTTACCATGCCCATTATTGTAATTTGAATCTGATAATATATGTGCAGATATATAGCGTTTGGAAGTAAGTTCTAAACCATCCTCAGGGTTGTGATTTTCTACGGTTTGTAAACTCTAGCAAGGGCTTGAGCTTATAAGATTGAAGTTTTTTACCCTAGGACTAATGATAAAGTTAAATAAATATTCAAAGATGAGAGTATAGGGCATGTGATCTAAATCCCTAGGATGAGTTTCCCTGGCAAATGGAAAAATCCTAGCTTCCTAACATTGACATGATAAAGGAGGATTTGGCTTATTAAGAGGGAGCTAGTATACTATCAAAAAATAAGTACTCTCTTAATTAATATAGTTGATCAGTGCCAATATTGCAGCAAGGATGCTACAACTCCTCGGCTACCAACTTTACTTTATCAACCTGGGGTTCGTACAAACTTCGAGGTGAAAATGGTGTATACACAAGTAAAAGCGATGGTTCTGCCTGTTGTCACTGTTCAGCTAGCGAGAGACCAATGTGGTTCCAAGTCATACTTCTATGGAGCCAGAAGAAGCTTGATTCTTTGATGGAACAAAGGTAAATCTACTCTAAGAGAGAGTTACTCTACTACAATAATGGAGAAGGTTGACATGTAATGCTAAATCACACCATTTCCAAAATTAACCACGAAGGAACTATGCTTGGCAGAAATGCTAAATCAACATGAAAAAAATGCTACTATATAAGTTATAGAAGTAATAAGCATCAAGCATCACTAATTTTCAAGTAAATAGACTCAACTAAATCTGTTTTTTCTTTTCTTGTCCTTTTATGCAAAATCAAGTATGCAAACTAATTGCTTTTGTGGATGTGGCAAGTGGATTAGGATGTTTGAGGATCATTGGAAGGGCTATGAGATGGTTGGATGGTGTGGAGGACCCTAGGAGGCTTTTGGCGACTTCCTATAGGTTTCCCTTCAATTCAGCCTCAAAACAGGACATTTCAGGAAAACCTACAGGATGTATTAGAAACCTACAGGATGATCCTATAGGAATTACAAAGTGAACCTACAGGATACAACCGAGAGAAAAGTGTGAGGTGTTGGAGGTTATGGGAGGCCTAGGAAAGGTGTTTTATCGGTGGAATGAAGTGGGAGAAGGTCTAGGACCATTCAGAAGTCAACATCAAATATAGTAGATGGTTGGATTCGCTCAATGTTCTTGGAAGGATTTGTATGAAAAATGATGAGAAACTAGTGAAGGTGATGGTGAAAAAAAGGGATGGTTAAGGTGGATGGAGTGGAATGTGGCTGCTCGCTATGAAGTCTTAGTCTCCTCTTGAAAAACCTACTCTACATAAAACATGTATATCTTCCAAAAATCTATGCAAACAAGAAACATTTTCATAAACTAGAAAAGCAGAATTAATGAATTAACTGCCTACACTTTGCATGAGGAAAGTTGCTGAAAGGAATGAAAGCATGGATGAGATATGTTGCAGAAATGGATATGAAAAAGATGACAATGGAAATCTACCTTGTAAAACTAACCAGATACTAAATTAAAGACAACAAACTCCAAAGCTCATAAAAGAACTAGAAATGTGTGTTTTTGGGGCTGCTTAAGGGCCCCTTCCTCAAGTAATGATCCCGAAGGGAGGAAGTGAGGTTGAGACACCTACGAAAAACCTTGTGATGATCCTTTTTATCCTTGTTAACCTGCTACTTGAAGGCACAAATGGAAGCAAACTAATAAACAACCAACATAATCTACACTACTCGTAATGGAAATACATCTAAAAACCAAAATAACAATGAAACTATGAAACTACACTAAACATACATGTACAATAAAGAGGAGCCTTGGCTACTAGGGTTGGGCCCTAAAGTAAGAGCTTCAATCCTCTGAGTTAACTCAGTGCTGGATCAAAGCAAAACTCATTCTTATTACTAAAGCAACAAATTACATCAATATAACTTTCACAAGTATTGCAACTTGAAAATAGCTTATAGTTTTACAATAAAAATATGAATCCTACTGAGGTCCTAGGCCTCTCTACTTATACAATAGAAGTCCCCAACAATTTCCTTAAAATTAGGGAGGCTCGGCTCAAAAACTCAAGATAAACTAGTGCTTTGTCTCTCACTTGCTCGGTTGCCTTCTAATCCTCATGATTCGGTTGTTTGCACTCAGAGCTGATGTGATGAATGGAGGAATATTCGAATGGAGAAGTAGTAAATGAGGAGGATTTACCTCCTAAAATCCCTCTCCCTTGTCCCATTCGATTTTTGACCTTAGTCTTTGCCAAAATTCCTTGATTTTCTCCTTTAATCTTGCATTCAATGCATATTAGTCCACTAAGCATAATATCCAACTTTAACTCACCTCATAAACAAAATATAATCAAAAACATGTAATAAGTTATCAGAAAAGCTAGTTTGAATAAGCTAAGAGGTGAATTAAGGCCCATATAATTACCCAATGATGAGGCTCATCATCACCCCCTACTGAAAGTGTTACTCATCCTCCAATCAACTTAATCAATATCCATATCCTTCATGGCTCTAGTGGCCTCTCTGACATCCCATGCCTCTGTTGTGGTCTCCTCCTCTTGTTCATTTAAGCCTACTTTCTTTTCTACCTACTCCCACTTCCTCTTTTCTTGTTCTTACTTTCTCCCTTCTAGCATCCCTAAGAGTAGTGGTGGACTAAGTTTTAGGCCAATCCAATTGAATTTCAACCTTTACATAGACTGCTTATACAAAGGTGTCCTATTTAGTGCCTCTCTCAACCTTTGAGGAGAGTGATACTCTCTTACCTTTAAGCTATACGATAGTGTGTTCTATCTCCTTAGGCAAGCATGTATGCTATCATTTCCTAACAACCTAAACATGTCCTCAAAATGTGAAATTGCTTGCTCTTGGGCAGCAAAATATCTAAGTGCCAGCTGAGGATCATTTGTAATCAAATTATGGGTATTGATGAGGGCCATGGGATTTGATTGTTTAGATCTGATCACAAGAGGTTCAGTTTGTTCTCTTGCCAATATTGTTTTTCATCTTTGCATCCCTTAACTCCTCATGGACATCCATGATGCCAAGGCCATTAACTGTAAATCTCCTAGCTTGGCATTAGGGTCCCATACATTCATGTCTGTTAGGTCCATGTTGTGCAAATAAAACTTAGCTATTTTGGCCCTATCTTCTAGTGTAGTTTGATCACAAAGATCAATGAACTGCCTGTAGTCCTGAAATGGCATGGTGCCTCTTTGTGCTAGGGTCTTAATCTGGAACTGCAGCCATTATTCTTTGAGGTAGAGGGCATAGGATTTAATTGGAATCCTACACTGGATTTCTTCCAAAGAGAGACTGGCCATACATGCCAATTGATTCTCTCTTTCCTACAGATGTCCCCTCAACCATGCATTTTTTGTCTCTAGTTGATTTCTCATTATGGTCTCTCTCTCTCTCTCAAGCCACTTAGCTCTCTACCCATCTCCTTGAGTCTCTCTTCCATGTGCCCAATGTCTTCCACCCCCTTTGATTTTTTGATCAGCATCCATCAATGAGCCTTGGCC
Source organism: Pinus taeda (assembly GCA_000404065.3). NCBI lineage: Eukaryota > Viridiplantae > Streptophyta > Pinopsida > Pinales > Pinaceae > Pinus > Pinus taeda. The sequence goes on from APFE030249295.1 coordinate 51,887, forward strand.
CTCTCGTTCTCAAGCTTGAAGAACAGTGGAATAGAAAATTTTTGAGGTATGACCTTGCCCCCTTTAATAAACTGGTAGTAGGAGTTGAGGTTAGGTTGGGGTTTGGGTTCTTTTGTCTTTGGGACCTCTTCTTTATTTTCTTGCTTCTACCCTACCTCCCTTTGCAATTTATGTGCTTCCTATAGGTTCAACAGAGTATCCTGTAGGATTGCTTTTGCTTTCTGTAGATTTTGCTATGTATCCTATAGGATTGCCTTTCCCTTGGAGGAGGTTGATCTAGTACTAGGCCTTCTCACATAGGTGATAGTGGAATTAGGGGAAGGAATTTTCTACTTTTGTGTAGGGGAGTCTTCAATCATAATAGGAATTTTGGTTGATGTTTGGGGTTTCCCCTACCTTATTCTTGTGCTTTTTCTTGGATTGAAATATAATGGGGTCTGCTTTTGTCTTTTTTCTTTTTGCTTGATGGGGGTGCTAAGGGTAGTGTGGCAGTTACTATCTCTCTCTCAGTGGCTTCTGGAGACACCCTAGGTGACTCCTCCTTGTCTTTTGTCCCCTCTTTTCCATTGCCTTCTTCACCTATGTCCTTCCTATCTTCTTCCTCTTGTAGATCTTCAAAATCTTTAACAGTTTCCTCCTTAACATCCTTCACTGTGTCTTCATCATCCCCCTTCTCTTTCTCCTCTTCATCTTCATCTTCCTCATTTTCTTCTGTTTCATCTCCTTCTTCATCCATCTCATCCTCATCACCTTCTGTTTCTTCCTCTTCCTGCTTTACTTCTTCTTCCTCTGCTTTAGTATTTATCTCTTCCTCTTCACTAACAGTAGGACTAACATCATATGTGAGAGCTTTGATGTCATCCTCTACTGGCATGTCTCTTAAAACTAACCATGTTATAGGAATTATGAGGTTTTGGAGGGCATCTTCTATAACAATCATAATTAACCCATGGTGAGCTAACTCTTGGGAATTCCCCTCCTAAACTTTGATGCTTGAGTCTATTAGTGATTGCAGTAGGAAGTATGGTATGCTGGGCTTTTGGTGACGGGTTATTTCTACTCCAAATCTCAATTCCTCAAGAATCCTAAAATGATAACCATAGACCACACTATACCTACCCTCACATGAAATGTATTTGATCAGTTAGTAGCTTACCTCATTCCATGGATATCGCAGACTTTCCCTCCTTACTCCATTTTTGTCCTCAGTGGGTTCCTCACCTTCTAAAACGAATTTCCTTTTGGCAACCTAGCTATCTCCTTTGTCTTCTTTCCTCCATGGTATTCCTAGGGGAAGTGTGGTGACTCTGCTGATGAGATTAGGGGTGAGTTCTATAGAGAGGCCCCTTATCACAATAGTGGCATGGATTCTGGTAAGTGGAATGAGGGAGAGAGTAAATTCTTGAGCCACCTCATCGTCATACCATCTGAATTTTTCAAAAAACCCCTTCCACTTATGTCTTGTGAAAATTTCAAGTAATTGGGGGTGTTGTTGGATTCTCACAGTGTTGATGGGATCCCTCCTATTTAAACCCTCATGTCATCTTGGTTGGTGAAGTTTGAGGAGATGTGAGGGTTGAGACAATTTTCAAATGAAAAACCAAAACAAAAATGATTATGAATGTAATTCCCTTACACATTTGCTAAATTCACTCAAACTTAGAGGATTTCTAGTTCAATTACTTTGTAAATAGGGATGTAATTATAGAGATTACCTCTTTATATTGTTTGCAATGGCCAACTCCTATGTTATCCCTTCTTAAACTCTTCTCGACCAATCCTATAGACAGTCTTTGTGTATCCTGTAGGAATTCTTGTGCATGATCCTATAGGAATTCCTGCGCAATCCTGTAGGAATTCTTGTGTAGTAAAACGATGGAGTTTTTCTTCCGGTGGGTTTCCTAGGTTTGAGAGTGACTTGTGAGAGTGAACTTCGAGGAAGTGAATGCATGAATGCATGGGAACAATCACTATTTCCTCTTATGGTTATTCGGGGTGAGGTGGTGTGCTGGAAGAAAATGTGCGTTTCCATTTTTGTACCGTTAGTCCCCACTACCACCTCATCATTCCCCACTCCTTGTAATCATATCCCACCTTATGCATCCATAGTTTTAACCACTTTTGTTCTACTCCCTCTCTACCTTTGAGTTCACTTGCTACCACGTGTGAAAGAACACCATGTTGTGTATATGTTTACTAAACAAATGTGACTGAGTTAGCTGGCCACCTTTTCACTTATAAACCAACTCACTCATAACCCTTACATTTTTTTGACCACGTGATGCATATGAGAGAGCGAGAGGGATACTTACCTATGGTGCCAATGCTTTGCTACAGTTGTCGAAGACCAGAGGTGCTGCTGTGTGTATTGGTTGCATGCTATTATTTTTCCTCCTCTTGTTGTTTTCCAATGACTCCTTTGTTTGTGCAGGTACCTATGGTTGAAGATGATGGTGTTGCTACTTTCGAGCTCCTAGATCATCATGTTGGAGGCTTGTTTCTATTTTGATTGGTATTCTATGGGATAGGGTACTACATGATTTCCTACAGGATGTCTTGTAGCGGCTTCTCCCTCAGAAATATTAATCATTCTTTTCGGTGGGTTTGTGAGGATGGCGACATGGATGGAAAGAAAGAATAGGATTTTGGAGAGAAAGGAATACTCAAGTGATTCTGTTTATTCCTCCATATTTCCCTTCTTTTCGAAGACTGGAAAAAAAATACTCTTGAAACTGATTTTTTTTTTTAATGGTGAGTGCAGGGGTGATGATGGTGGACAAGGTATGGTGATTGAATGATGAAGAGGGTGAGTTTTAATGGCCTAGCAAGTCATTCATTTGCTTTATGACTTATTCCTGTAGGATTTTTGGGTCACTGTAATTCCTACAGGATCATCCTATAGGTTTTCAGGGGATCCTGTAGGTTTACAAGGGATCCGGTAGGAAACACAGTCCCTTTATAAACTGAAGAAATGGAGTCGAAAAAATGACATAAATGGTGGAGGAATGAATGGTAATGAGTGGAAAAATAAATATGTGAGTGACACGGGTCTCTTTGTGATCCTCCTTTCCTCCTTGACCGTCCTTCTTGCTGACCTGCAAATGGTAATTTCATGATTTTGTTTTTCAAACAACCAGGCTGCCTCTGAGAGGATTTCATCCTAGCTATTTTCCCTGGGTGCCTAAAGAGAGGTTTTCACCCAGGGATCTTTCTTATTCTCTTTTGTCTCTCTTTTTTTATTGTTTTGACACCACTAAGCTGCCTGAATAGGTTTTTAACGCAATGACGGGACTCAGGCGCTTCATGGAGGTTTTCACCCGAGTTGTTATTCTTTTCTATTTTCCTCGGTGATTTGATGAGGGGGGAGTTGGAACTTGCTCTACTGTCATCACTATTTTATTGATATCATCAATGAAATCTTGTTTTGATAAAGGTATCTTGTAAATTTTCAATCGGTGTCCATTAACAAGCAAAGGAATGGCCTCTTCATCTATGGTTCTGATTTACACAGAACCATTATCATGTCATATTTCCACAACATAAGGTCCTAGCCATCTTGTTCTTAACTTTCCCTTGAAGTCTTTATACCTAGAATCATATAGCAATGCCCAATCGCCTTCCTGGAATTTTTTCTCCTTGATGTTTTTATCATGCGAGATCTTCCTCTAAAATTGAACTACCTCTATATGTAGGAGGGCCTCCATTCTGAATTCATCCAAACCATTCAACTAGAACAATCTCTCTTTCTGTGCACTATTGAGATCTAGTTGGGCCGCCATCCTTAATGTGTTATATTCAAATTCAATGGACAACAAGGCCCTTTTCCCATAGACCAGCTCATAGTATGTGAATCTAGTGGTGGTCTTCCATGTGGTATTATAGGCCTAGGTGGCCTCAACTAGTATATCTGCCCAATCTTTCCTACTATTGCTTACCACTTTGGTCAAGATGCCCTCTAGTGCTCTATTAGTCACCTCCACTATCCCATTAGCTTGTGGATGATAGGGAGTGGAGGTTCTATTCTTGAGCTTGTGATGGTTGAGAAAGTCTTCAATCATGTTGGAGGTAAACTAGCTGCTTTGGTCTATGACCAGCTCTCTAGGGTACCCAAATTTATAGAATACATTCTCTCTTAGGAGCTCAGCCACCTTCTCCTCTGTTGCTACCTTAATTGCCTTGGTTTCAGCCCACTTATTCAAATAATTAGTGCACACAGTAGTGTATTGTTTTTGCTTGGAAGGAGGGCTAATAGGCCCAATGAAGTCCATGCCCCACTTGTCAAATGGCTCGAAAGTCACTTGAGTCTATAGAGGCATTTCATCTCTTGGAGTAGGACTTCCGATCATTTGGCATTGATCACACTAAATAGTATATTTTTTCACATCCTGATAAAGAGTGGGCCAATAATAGCCTGCTTGTAACACTTTGAATGTTGTCCTCTTTGTTGCAAAGTGACCTCCACAAGGCCCATCATGGCAGGTCAAAAAGATGTTAAAGACTTCCTCCTCCCTGACACACCTTCTCAAGATTTGATCTGGGCCATGTTTGAAGAGATTGCCCCCAATCCAAGTGAAGGGAGTTCTCTTCCTTACTATCTTGCTCTTTTCTTTGGAGGACAACTTTGGTGAGAACTGTACTAATACCAAATAGTTTTATGTATCAGCAAACCATGGAGAGAGAACTGAAATAAAAAATAAATGCTCGTCTCGTAACTGGTCATCAACCATCCTTCTTCTCAGGAAAATTTATGCTAGACAAAAAGTTTGCAACAACATTTTCCTTACCATGATTATCAACAATGGTTAGATCAAACTACTATAATAAAAGTAACCATCTTATAATTCGAGTATTCACATCTGGTCTGTACATTAACTATTTGATTGTAGCATGGTCAGTATGCACAAATGTTTGATAACCTGTAATATAATGCTGAATTTATTCAATGAATGCACAACAGCCAGGAGTTCCTTTTCAGCCACTGTGTAATTTAGTTCAGCCTTTGACAAATTCTTACTGATGAAATAGATAGCATAAGGCATTTTTTCCTCTATCTGACCTAGGGATGCTCCTATGGTTTTGTATGAGGCGTCAACATGGATATGAAAGGGGAGGACCCAGTTTGGGCCTTAGAGAATTAGTGTAGTGTTTAACTTGTCCTTTAGGATGTCTAAGGCCTCTTGACATCTTTTTGACCATATAAACTCAGAGTCCTTGGCCAACAAACCAAATAAAGGAGAGTCCAACTTGTTGAAGTCCTCTATGAACCTTCGGTAGTATCTAGCTAACCATAGGAAAATCTGACATCTCTTTGCTTTTGAGGAGGTGGGACCCTATGGATGATAGCTATTTTGTTTGGGTCCACCTGCAGTCCTTGCTGAGATATTGAATGACCTAGCATGGTCCCTGTAGTCATCAAGAATTCACATTTTTTGGGACTGAGAGACAGGTTCATTTCAATGCATTTGTGTAGTACTTTGCGTAGGTTAGACAGAGCTTCTTGAAAATCACATCCATAAGGTGTAAAATCATCCATATAGATTTCCATTGCATCATGGAATAATTCGGTGAAAATACTTAGGACTGCTCTCTAGAAAGTGGAAGGAGCATTGCATATGCCAAAAGGAAGGACCTTATAGGAAAAATTACCCCGAGGACAAGTGAATGTGGTCTTATCCTGGTCTTCAGGGTAGATTTGGATTTATTTGTACCCACTAAATCCATCTAGGAAGGAGAAAAACCTTTTCCCTGCCAGGCCATCTAACACTTGGTCAATTAAGGGTAGAGGTAAATGGTCCTTCTTTGTGGATTTGTTCAACTCCCTGTAATCGACACAAATTCTCCACTTACAATTTTTCTTTGGAACTAACACCAAATGAGAGACCCACTCATTGTAAGAGTTAGGGTAAATGAATCCTGCATCTAGCAGTGTTTGCAGTTCTTCTTTGACTATATCTTTAAGAGATGGATTCATCCTCCTTTGGGGTTGTTGGGCTGGCTTGAAACCTTATTTGATGTATATGTGGTGAGTCCACACAGAGGGGTGTACTCCATTCATTTCATTGTAACTCTAAGCGAAGGCTTCTAAATTTTCCTTTAGCATGTTGCATAACTTCTCTTCTTGGAGAGAAAAAAGAGATGGATTGATTTTAAAGGTTCTCTCTAGGCTAGATTCTATGGTTTTGAAACGAAGTGGGTTGAAATTGACCAAGTATAAATCAATTGGATGATTGTTCTGGGTTTCCTTTACTGCTTCATTTAAGGGCAATGAATCGGTAGTTGGACTTTGGAGTAGGTGTTCAATCATCCTCATCTTGTTTTCCTCCTCCCATGGTTGCTTCTAAAGTATAAAGTTGGGTAGAATAAAATTCATATTCTTCCTCCTCCTCCAACCATAAAGGTAAGTCATACTCCAGAGAAGGTTGAGCAAGAGGGTATACAACTAACTGCTTGGACATATGCCCATTCTTGATGGTCATATTTCTAGCTCTGCAGCTAATGTAAGCATCAATAATGGCCAACCATGGTCTCCCAAGGATGAAAGGGTAACTAGTAAGCTTAGCCTTAGGTTGCAGAACTAGGAAATCTGCAGGGTACTCCCAAGAGTCAATGGAGGCCATCACATCCTCCACAATCCCCTCAGTGGTTACTATGGAAAAATCTACAAGATACAGAACTGTTGTGGTCTTCCTCAATGAACCTTGGAGGTTTAGCTTGAGCATGGTGTCCTTGGTCATTACATTAATGGTAGCCCCAATATCGATCAGAGTGTGTGGCATAATGGTTCCATTGATGTGCACATCTGCTACAAGGCTTCCAGGCTCCAAGTATTTTGGACAGATTACCTGCCCTAGTGTTAAGTCAGACAACTTCCCAATGACATTAATGGTAGGGGCATCCCTTCTTTGCCTCCCTAGATGCTTGAAGCACTTCTCCTTAATCAACTTATTGTAAATATGAACACCTTTTATTGTCTGTAAAAGTGGGATCTTTACACATATATTTTTCAATTCACCTAGAAGTTTAGTCTCTTCTGGGGTAGGCTAGAGTGGTTGGGCTAATCTCTCAAGAAATGGTGGATTTACTTTAATGTTTATTTCCTCTCTCTCTTCCTCAACCTCCCTAGGTGGAGGTGGAGGTTGGTTATCCAGGAGAACTCTCCCAAATCTCATGTTAATCTCCTTGATTTCCACAGCATATGTTGGATATGATGTCTCTCCACTGTATACTTACTGAGCCTTCCTGTTGTTTGAGTTCAGATTTGGCTGGGTAGGAAACTGGGGTTGCTTGGGTGGAGCAGAGTGTAGCAGCTCTGGTTGGGCAGGTGGTGGAGGAAATAGAGCTGGAGCATTGTTGTATTGGGGCCTCCACCCCTAGGGCAGTGCATTCCACTGAGGTTGTGGTGAAGCATAAGGTTTAAATCACTGGCTGGCTGGCTAGCTGGGAGTGATACTAAGATGCAAAGCACCAAGGAGGGGGTGTAGACCAAGAAGGATGAGGAGGTGGTCCCAAATAAGGTATGATTGTGGTTTGGTTGGGGTTGTAATATGCATGGGACAACCTTTGCGTGCCCTATTGGTATGGTTTAGGCCCATCAGGTCTCCTTTGGTTAATGTAGCAGAGCTGCTCAGTGACCCCTTCAGCTCCTTGATATACAGCTTTGAGTCCAGGCAAAGAAGGACAATTTTCCATGTAGTGGTTTTCTTCACAGATTGAGTAAATTTCAATGGAGTTCAGTGGACATTCACTCCTAGGATGCCTTCTGGTGCATCTAGGAAAAAAGATGGCCAAGGATCTTTCTACCTCCTCCTAATTCCTATTAATGTGCATGGTGTCCATTTGTAAGGCAAGAGTTTGTAGCATCTCACTTTTGAAATCTTCCAGCATGTTTCCAATTTCACCCTTGATGGATCAGTTGGAAGACAATGTACTAACCATAGGTTGACTACCCCTACCCTTTTTCCTAGCTACCCTAGAATGGTTTCTAAAGACAACCTTGATATCCTCATAGGGCACTTGGTAGATATCTCCTTCTGCTATCAAATGTAAGGTATCCATAAGATCTTCCCTTACTCCCCTAAGCAGGACCATCTTTAGTGACTCAGGGTCAAGTGTGTACCTGGCCCTTTTGTAACTAAGTTGGAATCTTTCTCTGTAATCCTTTGGGGATTCATCATTGCCTATGGTCATACTAAAAATTTGTTCTTTAGTATCCTTTTACGGATAGTAGTCCTAATTTTTTTGTTAAATCCCTGCTGCATCTGAACCCAAGTTGTGATATTATCTCCAAGTAAACCCATGAACCAGTGCAATGCTACATCCTTGAGGGTAGATGGAAATAGTTTTAACTTTTGCTCATCATCTGTATAGTCATAGGTTCGGCATATAACAACAAACTCAAATATGAAAGTGTCAGGGTCCTCTGTGGTTAGGCCATGGAAATGAGGTAGGGAAGAGGGGATTATATTTTTCATCTTAGTGTCCCCATTGGTTTCCTAATGGGGAAGGCACCCTCAACTCTCTCTCTATTCCCTTTGTCATTTCTGTTTTCAGCCATTGGTTCAGTAGGAATGGGTTATTCTTCTTCTTTTTCCCTTGTAGGTTCTTCAAATGTGTCTGGTTGTTCACCTAAGAGTTCCTCCAATTAACAGCCACTGAAGAAGAGGGAAGGTTGGATGTTTGATGTAGTGGGGGCATTTGACAAAAATTTCCATAAGTTGTCCCTATTCCTAAGAGGAATGAAAGGAAATATTTTTGGTGCGGTTTTGTATTTTTTTCAAACTTGGAAAGTACTTGCAGAATTGAAATTGTTGATTGAATGAAAATTACTAACAGAATGAAAATTATACTTACTGAATTGAAATCTTTCTTGCACAATGGAAAGGAAAGCAAACAATGCAAAATGAAAGAAAGGAAACAAATAGATTACTTTTGTAGAAATAAACTAATGGCAGAATATTGAAGATAAGAAATAGAAGAAAAGAAAGCAGTAATCACATTTTACTCCGATACCTCCCTGGCAATGACGCCAAAAAGTGATAAGCGCTAGTATTGCAGCAAGGATGATGCAACTCCTAGGCTACCATATTTACTTTATCAACCCGGGGTTCGTACAAACTTGGAGGTGACAGTGTTGTATACACAAGTAAAAGTGATGGTTCTGCCTATTGTCACTATTCAGCTGGCAAGATACCACTTGGATTCCAAGCCAAACTTCTATGGAGTCAGAAGAAGTTTGATTATCTGATGGAAGAAAGGTAAATCTACTCTAAGAGAGAGTTACTCTACTGCAATAATGGAGAAGGTCGACATGTAATGATAAATCACACCATTTCCTAATTAACCACTACGAAACTATGTTTGGCAGAAACGCTAAAACAACATGAAAGAAATGCTGCTATCTATGTTATAGAAGTAATAAGCATAAATCATCACTAATTTGCAAGTAAAGAGATTGAACTAAATCTGTTTTTTCTTTTTTGTCTTTTTATGCAAAATCAAGTATGCAAACTAATTTCTTTTGTGGATGTGGTAGGTGAATTAAGGATGTTTAAGGATGGATGCAAGGGCTATGAGATGGTTGGATGGTGTGGAGTACCTCTGGGAGGCTTTTAGTGACTTCCTAGAGGTTTCCCTTCAATTCAGCCTCAAAACGGGCCATTTCAAGAAAACCTACAAGATGTACTAGAAACCAACAAGATGATCCTGTAGGAATTACAGTGAACCTACAGGATACAACCGAGAGAAAAATGTGAGGTGTTAAAGGTGATGGGAGGCCTAGGAAAGGTGTGTGATGGGTCGAATGGAGTGGGAGAAGGTCTAGGAACACTCAGGAATCAACATAAAAGATAGTAGATGGTTGGATTCGCTCAATGTGCTTGGAAGGATTTTTACGAAAAATGATGAAAAATTAGTGAAGGTGATGGTGAAAACAAGGGATGGTTAAGGTGGATGGAGTGGAAGGTGGTTGCTGGCTATGAAGTCTTAATCTCTTCTTTAAGCACCTTCTCTACATAAAACATGTATATCTTCCAAAAAGCTATGTGAACAAGAAACATTTTCATAAACTAGAAAAGCAAAATTAATGAATTAACTGTCTACACTTTGCATGAGGAAAGTTGTTGAAAGGAATGAAAGCATGGATGAGATCTACTACAGAAATGGAGATGAAAAAGATGACTATGGACATCTACCTTGCAAAACTAACCAAATACTAAATTAAAGACAACAAACTCCAAAGCTCATAAAAGAACTAGAAATCTATGCTTTTGGGGCTACTTAAGGGTTCCTTCCTCAAGTCATGATCCCAGAGGGAGGAAGTGAGGCCGAGACACCTGCTAACAACTTCGTGGTGATCAATTTTATCCTTGCTAACCTACTACTTGAAGTAAGGCACAAATGGAAGCAAACTAATAAACAACCAATCTAATCTACACTACTTGTAATGGAAATACATATAAAAAGAAAATTAACAATGAAACTATGAAGCTACAGTAAATATACATGTATAATAAAGAGGAGCCTTGGCTGCTAGGGTTGGGCCCTAACCCAACAACTTCAGCCCTCTGAGTTAACTCAGTGTTTGCTCAAAACAAAACTCATTCTATTAGCAAAAAAGTGAATTACATCAATAGAACTTTCACAAGTATTGTAGCTTGAAAATAGCTTAGTGTTTTACAATAAAAATTTGAATCCTACTGAGGTCCTGTTGATGCCTCGAAAATCGCTGCAACAACATTGGGGAAACCACCCGGTCCGGACCTTAATGCAACTCCTTTTCCGTTTGGGGTAGTGGCTCCGACTGGGGATAATGGGACCAGTTTCCCAGAAATAGATAAATGGGATGAGTGAATGATTTATAGATAACACTAGCGGTGAGCAAAAGGCTAAAACTATTGATAGAAATATAAATAAATGAAACTATCCTGGGAATCTATTGAGCTCTAAAGCATAGCGTTTGATGCTCTATGTCTAAAAGATAAGCATATAGATGACTGTATCTTTACAACATAGATATTAATTCATTTGAGATTGTTGTGCTTAAATAGTTAAGCAGAGCGATTGAAGTGAAATTACCACACTTTAAACATCTATATCATTATCATACACATGATTAAAAGCAAAGGCACATCACTAAACATCCAATAGTGGAATGAAGAAGATCTGCTATTATAGCACATGCATATAATCAACGATAGCAAGAATAATTACATAACAATTCATATAAATGGAATGAATTTAGACATAGATAGAAATACCATATGAGTTGCGTGACACTCCAGATATCAATCGCTATGTGCAGTTCTTCCTTTAACGCAAAAAAAACATTCTTCAATCAACGACAATAATGCACAATTGTATAAAGAAAATTCCTCATTAAAGTAAGAACAACTGGTCGAGTTTCATAAAAGAATATTGGCTGAAGCACAATAGTGCAAACTTCAGTCTGTTAAGTCTCTTACAAAATTTTACGACCCTTTCTAAAAACATGAAAGGGTCTATAAATACAATACTAATTTAAATATCTACTAAACAAAAATGCTACTAAACTGATATCAATAACTTTTGATCCTATTTTGGCTAGCGATCTGGCGAGTTGGAGGGTGATTCATCAAGTCGGCTGCTTTCCTTTGAATCTGAGCTGATTTATTGCTAGCACTGGCTCAATTTCCGGAGATTTGTTGAGGTGAAAATTGAGGTGGGCAGCATAGGTAGCATCTTGAATATCGGGGATCATACACTCGATTGCATCTGTCAAACACTTTAGGGCGGCTCTTTGTGTATGTGGCTTAATTAGGAAAAGCCAATATGCTTCCAACTTTAAACTATTAACCCCGACGATTAATCTTCCCTTTTCTTCTAACTCAGGGTAACATGATTGCTCCAATGTATTTGTTGTTGTCATCTTTCCTGGTGTACATTGGGAAATCATATTCGCCGAGAGTGTTGTTGACTAAATCAACTAGATTGCTAGAAGTTGATCTACATCTTGAAGCTGCTCTCTCTGCTTTCAACACCTGAGTGTGCCATTCTGTGAAAAGTATATCTTTATGTGTTTCAAGTATCCTGGGCAAATTTGCTGCTTTTCCCGGATTTGAATCTTTCCATTCAAGATGTTCGGTAATGGCCTCACCGGCTTGATTTAAATCTTCCCTAGCTTTCTCTACCTGTTCATTTATGGATGTGGTTAATTCGCACAGTGGCTCAGCTTGAGCGATCTATTGACACAAGAGTTTAACCTGAGATATTAGCGCATTTTTTTATCAATGATGCTTCTTTTCTGAACTCTGTCACTTGCGAAGCGCCTTTTATCTTTTCTAACTGCGAT
>APFE030249295.1:84688-96606 GCA_000404065.3 Pinus taeda
TGTGCGATTAGTCATGGAAAGAATATAAAACACACCCAACAGTTCTGCAGTATTTTCTAATTGATTTATATGATACAATGGAAATGAACTTATGAGACACTAATTGATTATTGTCTCTTGGGGAGAGTATGCATGAATAGTATCACGGTGATTTGGTACTGGGTAGTGATTCGAATAATCCTTTGATGATGCTGATATAATCTTGGTACTTTCTTAGACAACCTTTTTAACTTGTATGACATGTTGACTCTGATTATTAATACCTCTCTATCTAAGAGGGAGTGTTGAATAATGCGTAGCTATGGTTGATCTTCATAATTATCATTGTACTTGAGAAGAAAAAAATGTTATTGTTTCTAGCATGTTCTTCATTTGGTCAAAATGTATTTTTGGAAAGAAGGATTTTTTTTATATATATATATGTATATTCTCAAGATGCTCCACAAGTGCTAATTTAGATCACATGATGGCTAGTTGGCTTGCCATTAAACTCTCTCATTTGTATCACATGATGGCTAGTTGTATTTCCTTGAAGCTCTCTCGTTTAGATCAAATCATGGCTAGTTGGGTTGCCTAGGAACTCACTCACTTGGATCACACAATGGCTATATAGAGAGGTTAATTCACTCTCCTATGTATGCTATTGGAACACACATACCTTATTCATCTTCTCTCCTATGTGAAGTGGTCTGATATTTGTAGATATACTCATTATATTTATGATATAAAATATGTGATTAGAGATCTACTCATTATACTTATGATCTAAAGTAAGAGGTTCAAGATATGTTCATTATACTTATGATCTAAAGTCACGGGTTTCAAATATACTTATTATAATTGTGACATAAAGTTTGGTAGTCAAGATATGCTTACTATAACTTTGTTCTAAATTATGGTATTCAATATCTACTTATAATCATTGAGATTTGAAGTCTGGTATTCCAGATTTTCTTAGTATAATCGTGATCTCAATTCTAGCATTTGAGATCTACTTATTATAACTATGATTTGAATTATAGTATTTCGAGATCTACTTATTATCATTGAGATATGATGTTTGGTATCCCAGATATTCTTATTATTATAGTGATATGAAGTATATTTATGAGATGTGAGCCTAGATATCTGTTCTAATTTGACTGTCTTTTTTGATATAATGAGAGGATCAATCTTTCCTTGGTTATATCTATTATACTTTTAGTTGTGGATACTTAGCACTTGTGAAAGCCTTCTTAGGTCATTATAGTCCTTCTCTTGATGTATTGTTTAGGGATCTCTCTAAGAAATATTTGGTTGGGTTTTCCCCTTGTGGGGTTTTTCCCTGGTCTTTTGACTTAATTTTGGTGTCTTTTGTTATTGTGCCTTGTGATATTTTCTTTCTCCTTGCTTTTTAATTAAATTTATGAATTGTAATTATTTGGTGAATTCAAATAAATTGGAAGTAAGATCTAATATTATCACAAATAATTATCAGTAGTTTAATGGTTCTCTTGTATTTGGTTTTTCAATAGGTCAGGTCTCAAAATGATCTTTTCAAACTCATATCATATGCTCCCAATTGAGGTATGTGTTTATAGAAAACATTGCTTCAAATATAGGGCATCCGAACTAGGAATTATATAAAAAAAATGCATCCAAACAATATTGCTAACAATATTCACCTTGCAATATTTATCCTCCCTTTGTCTTTAACATCAATAAAATCAATATTTCCAAAAATATCCCCATTTCTCATTAATGGAAACCCTTAATCAATTTTGCAAAAATATTGTAGTACTCCATCCATATGCAAATTTGCTTGTGTATGCAATTCTTCCTTTATCTGCAACTTCTCCCCCATTGAAATCAATGGAAAAAGGATGCTCCCCTTGAGCTTGTACTTCCCTGTACTGATGAAATGATAAGGATATCATTCCCAACTTCTGCCTAAGATATTAAAATGTTTCTCTAAGAAGGCGTGTAATAAAAATGTCTACAATTGATTCCTCTGTGGTAAGTTATTCTAGCTTGACACATTGTTTGACTACTTGTTATCTTAGGAAATGGTAATTAATGAGAATATACTTCGTATTTGAGTTCAAAAAAATATTCTTTAAAATGTTGATTGTACTTGTTTTGCCACGAATGGTTGAGATTGGTTGACTATATTCTACCTTTATATCCTTTAGTGTCTACTTCATTTAGAGAACTTGTGTGCAACATGTTACTGTTGCAATATATCTAGCTCATGCTATGGATAGAGGTAGTGAAATTCCCTTCTTGCTCGACCATGATACTAGATAGTTTCCTATAATGAATGCTCCTCCACTTGTAATTTTCTTGTAATCAATACTTCCTAATCAATCTAAATATGTATATATTATTAGAGTGAAGTCCTTACGTCTTAAATACCATAATACAAAATATAATGTGCCCTTTAAATATATAAATAATTTATTTATTTATATTCACTTGCACATGTGTCTCCTTTGGTGTCGATTGAAATCTCACAACCAATCCTACTGCTTGCATTTTGTTTGGCCTTGATGTTGTCACCTATAGTAGGTTATTAATCATTGACTTGTACAATGTTTGATTTTCTTCCAGAGATTCATCATCTTTGTCCAATTTGCATCCTTTGATGATGGGTGTGTTGACAAGTGCACATTCTTCCATTCTACATTTCTTCAACATCTTCGTGATGTCTTTGGTCTAGGAAATGAATATTCCTATGTTGTATTCATAAATCTACAAACCTAAAACTAATGCCAATTCTCCAAGCATGGAAATCTCAAATTATTTTTGCATTTCTTCTACAAAAATTTGGCTCATTTTGTTAACATTACTTCCAAAATTAATATCATCCACATAAACCACAATGATTAACAAATTTTGACTTTTTGTTTTGATGTGTATTATTTTTTTCTGGAGCTCCACTTTTGACACCATGTTATTGTAGGTATTTTTCATGTCTTGAATACCAATATCTAAGAGCTTGTTTTAATCCATAGAGTGCTTTTTCAATGAACATACATTATATTTGTTTTTTGAAAATTTAAATCCTTTTGGTTGTTCAATATATACTTCTTCTAATGCCTCAGGGGGTATCTTAACTGGAAATGGCTATGAAAATGAAGTGTTATGTGGTAAGAGGCTCGAGGTTAAATCCCCTTGGCTCACCTATGCTTGTGGAAGGGGCATACATAAGCACTTAGAGGTTATACTGGTAGCAATTGGAATCGACCTTGTGTCACGTAAGTATGAGACAACCCAGTTGTCAATTCCTATATATATATATAGGCTTTGAAGTTCTTGAAACACATAAATTCCAAAATCATTATGATTGCTTCCAGTTTTGCAATTTAAGGAAAGGTTCTTCAAAGTCAATACCCTCAACTTGAGAGTACCCTTTACATGCCAATCTTGCTTTATTTCTTACTACTTGTCCATCCTCATTCAACTTATTTTTGAAGACCCATTTGGTGTCAATCACATTCTTTTCTTTTGTTATGGGCACAAGCACCCGTGTCTTATTCTTCTCAATCTGATTCAATTCTTTTTCTATTGCATTAACCTAATTCTTATCTTCATTAGCTTATGTAAAATTCTTGGGTTCTAATTTTTATAGAAAATAAATTTTGCTTGTTTTGGTGTACTTATCAATTCACTTATGTTTCAATTGTTGTATCCACATCACAAAAAAATTTCTTTTCTAGATGATACTTTTAGACAAGTCTATATGGTGCCTTTGAATATCGGCATTCTATTTATTCTTATTCTTTCTTTTCTTCTTCCTCTTCTCCTTCCTTTTCTCCTTCTTATATATTATCTCCTTTGGATTTTCATTTGTTTGTGACTTTTCTCTTTGAGTTATTTCTTCATTCACTCTTACATCACCATTTTCTACCATCATGTGCATTCTTTTGTTGTAATATTTGTAGCCTTAGCTTCTAGATGCATGGCCAAGAAATGGCGAAAAAAATAAGGCAAGCAACAAATGAGCGAATCATTAGTCTTATTGGTCTTATAAAAATGGAGTAGCACTAAGGGTTTCTTTCTGGTATGAATTTCACTATATAATAAATATTTTATTTGAATATTTATGGAGTTAAGGTTTCTCCTAGTGAGAGATAAAAAAAAGATTACCTTTGGGAGTCAAATTTTTAATAATTTCCCTAAAGACATTTAATAACCATGTTGACTTCTTTTCACAATTAAAAACTATATAAACCTAATAAAACACAAACCTAATGACTTTTTGATCATTTTCCCTAAAGACACTCTTCCATTTGTCGGAAACGGCTTTGGGCCTTGAATTATAAAACTTAACTTTATATCAATGAAGTAAAATTCCTTTAGACTAATTATTCTTTTTCCTTATCTAGCCCCTTATATAGGTTATATGCCACCTATTTTAGGTTCTCCATGTCAACCATCATGATCCCAAATTCACTCAAACAAATATATACTTTGGATTAACAATGACATTCATTTACTCAAATGAATATATACTTTGGATCAACCATGACATTCCACTAAACCTTAGGCATGCTCCATCCAAACGAGAGATTTCATGATATGTTTATCGCTTGGGCCATGTAAATATGATGATATGAATAAATTCTCTTAATGATTGTAATGGTAGTAAGAATTCTCACACATATTACTATGAAAAACATAATAAATGCATACATACGTATCGTAAAAATAACCAACCAAGTTATATGTAGTATCTAAATTAGCATGTGTTATGGATTATGTTTATTTTAGACTAACAAGGATTACATTTCTCAAAATATATTTGGCTTAAGTTCAGCTCTTTTTGCTCGTGTCAACAAAGAGTTTAATGTGACATTCATGAGGAACACATTCTAAATGTTAGTACATCCATATGATTCGTAGAATATTTGACATACTTTTGCCAAAAATTTAGCAGCAGTCTCTTAAATATTTTAATTAACTCCATATCTAAACAAGGTAGATTCATTAAGGCCAAAACTCTTTGTCCCAACGTGTCAATGTTGTATCTTCTAATAGAATATTAGTGAAGGGTTTTGAAATGTAATTTAACAAGTCGAGATGTTAACTTGAGCACATGACACTTTTTATGGCAATACATGACAATCCATGTTATGATCTTTCAAAAACATATTTTTGTCAAATTTGCTAAAAGTATTCATAAGACTTATAATATTATGATTACGTCTTTCTAACATTTTATTCATAATTATGCCTGAAGTTTTCTAACGATATATAAGCAAGACACAATTGATTAACATTTAATTGCATTAGCTTTTTATCAAATATATTCTTTAACAATTTTGAATGATGGATAACAAATCATTTTTAACAATTTTTACCTTGAAGGGACATAAGGGCACTTTCATTTACATGAATACATTTAGGAGTTGTTATATGCACATGGATTAGTTGACCTAAGAAAGGTAGATCCATATTTTAGAATTCCTCACCAATTTCTGTAGGACTTTGTAGTCCATTAATTATTTAACGATGGGAGAAAAATGGTCATGCTCATAGTTACTTCATAATTATTCTATAAGAACTTGTACTACAATAATGCCTTCACCAAAAGGTTGTACAATTACTCTATCAAAAGTTGCACTACAATAATGCCTTCACCAAAAGGTTGTGCAATTACTACCTTTCTAATTCTTTCATGTGTATAGATACATGAGAACAAGTTATCTTCACAGCTCTATCAAGGACATTTTTTAAAATGAAATAATAATAATAAGATGGGTCCATTTTAGAATTAGAATAGATTCTACTAAATAATATTCTTATTTTATCATAATGTAGTATAATTAACCTTAGTAATATTCATGCTCATAGTTAAGGTGATGAAGGTGGTGACTAATAGATGATGGCTAATGGATGTCTATATTTTTCCATATGTAGTTTTTTTCGTTATCTTTCTTTAATGACTCTCTTTTCCTTCAAGAGGTTTCGCTCTTCTTGAAGTTTTTTTCTTCTATTCTATAGATTCCCCATATTCACAAAAATGGAAAACAATAACATGATAACATTTGAACATGAAATAGAAGTAAAATATATTTTTCGATAGTTTTCTATTAAAACTATGCACAATTATTTTATCTTACTATTTTATTAGTAATGTTATTGTTATTATTATGTTGGGAAGAATGAGAATGTGATTTGTGTGAATTTGTTATCTTTAAGAATAATGTGCACACATTATATATTGTTTATTTATTAATAGCATATCTATGTTCCATAATATGTGTATGTTATGTTCTATATAATTATAGAACTTTGATAACTAACATTAGCATTAATTCTTATGACTAGTGCCTAGAGTCATGATACAAGCTCTCTCTAGGTGAAATTTTCTACAAGAAGGATATGGATGTCATTAATAGATTTTATGAATTAGTCCTCAATGTGTTTAACATGATTGTGGCATGAAAACAATGGCTTTAGAGCCCTAAACAAATATTTTTGGTTCTACACATTTTGAATGTTGTATCCAACCATGACATGGGTTGTATAGTAACCCCTATCCAACATAGGCACTTGGATAGTAATCGGACGTCTCTTATGAGACACCCTTTCATACACCCAAATATAAGCTTTATGGCTACACATATAATCTTGCACAGTGGTGAAGTATGGTACACTATATAGCACTGGTTGATCCAAGACAGAACAAAACCACCGATTTGGTTAATCAACTTCAGCAAATTGGCAATGTCATGATATTTCTTGACCCAAAAGGCATGTGAAAGTTTAGCAAGAGGATAGTAATCCTACACCTGAGCGATGGACCATAAAAATCTTGAATATCACTAGCCATGGTTATAATACTCTTCCCATAAATCAATTACGAGCTTTCTCGTTAACCGACATTCGATGATCACATACTCCTGAGTATCTAATCTTGAATGCAAGAACACCAAAAGTTCCTCTCTCAAACACAAATAAACATCTTGGATTTCCTTGTCAAGAGATGGAAGAAGATTCATTCGCCTACCCATTTCTTCGTTCAGCAACAGGTAACTCATGATTTGATAAGCACTAGCTGATACATCTGGAGTAACTGGAACACTATTGAAACCACGAAGTCTTTCGATATCACTCACTCTATCGTTAGACAAACATTTGCTGTAAACTGAAATGGATCACTAGCTTGCTGTGCAAAGTGAATTAAACTGTAGTCCGATTCAATCATTTCTTTAGGGTGATTTATATACCAGCTATAAGATTGATCTAGAGATACAAATTTCTGATACTTAAAAGGCTGCAACACATGCTAATTACATTCTGAGAGAGCTCTCTAGTTTGATTCTGGTGCTTTAGCATCAGATTCAAATACAATCAAACTTCGCGCCAAATCTCTTTCGTGAAAATGCAATACACCTGCGTGGTAGATTCTACCCCAGAAGTCCATGAATGCAGGAAGATAAAATCTATAACTTTAGTACACACTCGCAAGAGTTAATACAAAATCTTCATAGCGAGCTCGCTGCACCCGCGTAACTAATTTCGTTAACAACACGTTATAGCTACACACCTCCTGAACGTTAACAACACGTTATAGCTACACACCTCCTGAATTCCTTCATCGTTGTTCTGGAAGTAACTAAACCTTAACAGGCCAAGTGCCTCTAGTCGTTAACCTTAGCTAGACTTCTATTAATAAGAAGACCCACCTCTTCTAAGGTATCATGATTTTCCTTAATGAACTTCAATACCTTATGGTTAATCTCAAAGCCTTGAGACTGCAGTCTATTCAAGACAACGCACATCTGTTGTGGAGAACATAACTTTATATAGAAATTGCAATAGTTACGAGAAGTTAATAGACGAAAGCGATTAAATTCTTGTAACTATAGGCACTTGGATACAACATTCAAAATGGGTCATTGGCCTATAAGCTGTAAATGGGTGCCATTAGGAGGATTTTCCATCATGGTTGGGTATTTTCCCTTGAGCATTGTTTGGGAAAGAGAGTAATGACCTCAGGCCAATAAACAAAGCTTCTCGAGATTATATTCAATGAATACATCATAACCATGACATAATCCCTTTTTAGGTCGTCTTTAGCCTTTTAGTGGATAATGGAGCCATTATTGTGGGTTATATAAAATGGACGGGTCTTAAGTCTTTTACCATGCTTATTGGTTGAAAAAAATGACCTTATTCCCTAAACCAAACTTCACAAGTTTACATGTCATGAATAAGCCTTAATCCATGGCATGGACCCTAGTTTATGGATCTTTAGCATCAAAGTGGGACATATACACAATTATGAAGTCTTACACTCCATGGATGGGTCACAAATCATCATTATGAGAAAAAACATGGGTCCTTAGGATCCTAAACCAATTTTTTGAATATCAAATCTCATGAACCACACCTAAGAACTATGACATATGCCCTCTTTAGGAGGCTTATTGCCTATAATTAGGATATCAATGCAATTATTATTTTTTACATGGGTAAGGAGAGAAAATAATGGTCTTAAGTCCCTTAACAGAGTCTCTTGAGACACATGTCATGAATAAGACCTCCAACCATGACATGGTCCCTCTCTAGGGGCCTTCAATGTTATGATCGAAATATAGAAAAAACCAAAACTGCTCACCATGTACACCAATGTGAACATGGAGAAAAACTCCAATATAGATAAGAGAGACAAGTTACATAATAACTCCTTAAAAAATACGAGAACCTCCTCCAAATACCCAAATATATCCATACACTTGAATCACATATCCTCCATTATGACTACATGATCTCTATATATACCTATTCACACATTACACATGTTGACCCTTTATTATTACACAGTTTTATTACACATACATTTACATATTACATGCCCATATACTCCCATATATGCCCCCCTAGTGTCATCTCATAGTACACTCCTTAAAAAAATTTGTCCTCAAAGATTTGCAATTTAGGTTGTTATATGTGATGAAATAAATAACAAAATTGGAATTAAGGGTGTTACCTATTGCATAGTCTTCTTTCTCTTGATTCCATATAATGATGTTGTGACTTCTCCAATTTATAGTAGTTGTCGGTATTTAATAATATTTTATTGAATAACAATTTTGTGATGCTCTATTCCATGAATATTGATGAGTATTTGATCCATATCTTTTAACTTCAAGGATGCATACAAAATTGCATATAAAAGAGAATGTTAACCAAGTAACTTAAACACATGAAAATAAGTGGAAATAATAAAGAAACCATGAAATCAAAGGCACACAAATGATTTGATTATGGATTTCACCCAATGTGGGCTACATCTCTGGGTCATGCTCAATGTGGGGAGGCCTTCTTTGATTAAATGGCACCAAAGAAAATAAATACAAGAAATTTTTATAAAAATGACCCTTATACCTCCATTTTTTATGATGGTGTGAAAATGGAGACCTCGGCTGGAGAAACAGATGCATGGTTGGATTTCTAGCACAAAAATGTGCAACAATGACTGTAAAGTTGTCAAATTCTAACATTGGAACCTCAGGCCCCCCAAGGGAATATTTTCAACATCTAGCAGAGCCCTCACTCATAGTTCCACCCCTCTTGGCCGCTGAGGGTTCTGCGCTCCACTCCTCTGTTAGTCTGGTCGAATGCATTAAATGAAGGTTTATATAAATTTGTGTGGGAAGACCAACCAATGTGGGGTCGTTGGCCCATTGGTGGTGAGGGGGAGACAGGGTTCAAACCCCCACTACTCCCTATATGGCATGGCAGTTACATTGTAAGTTTGGCGTTATTTAAATTGTTGGTGGCTTTTGGTTTACATTCACCCAAGAGGTAGGCCGATGATGCTGGCTGAGCAGGTTCAAACTCCGTCGATCCCAGTAGTGTTTACATCTGATGTTTGGAGAGGTGGTGGGTCCACCTATGGCAGCTCGCCCATATATTATACAATATATGTATATATAGATATATATATAATATATATATATATATATATATATATATACTATATATAATGCAATTTTGTTAGGGGGTGGTGGGGTTGGTGGCCTGCCAGCCCAAATTCATGTTTTTTTGTTTTTATGATAATACAGTTAAAATTTTCCCACTGAAATTTAAGGGTTCTAGGCAAATTAAGGAGGCAACAAATTATCCCTTTCTGACCACCATTTTCATGTGTTGTCCCCTTGCCAAATTATTACCTCGTTACTGATTTCCACTTAGCCCACTTTGACCAAAACTTTGACCAACTATAACTTGAGCATACAAACTTGTATTTGAGATTAATTCACACTGTTGGAATTAGGGATACGAGCACTATGATCTCGTCTTGGTTTCGCTTCCATATGATGACTTTTATGTTTGAGCTATTTCCAAGGCCACTTCTATTTTTGAATCCACCCGGATCATTCCTATCCACTAATGAGCTATTGGATGGCCAAAAGATTTATCATCCAATTTGAAAGACAGGGAATTTCTCCCACACTTTATCCTTTTTCATCCATCAAGCCTTACTTGGATGCATTCCTTTAAAACCAATACGAAGGTACTCCATGTCTCCCCATCATGAAGTCCTAGTCTTTATGTTAAGAATGATGTCCTCTAGTAGCTTGTCCAAGCATTTTGGGTTAAAATCATCCATTGTAGGAAATTTTCCAACCTCTTCAATGTCCATGATTAAAGAAGGCTCATAAAGCTTCAAGTTTTCAATGTTCACCACTGAATGCATCTGCATGTAATCGAGACAAAAATAATTGTCTCCAATATTCTCTAATATGGTGAATGGGTCACATTGGATTGGTCAAAAATACTTTCCTTCTGCTTTCATTTTGTCTTTGTTGATGTGGAGCCACAGTTTCTCTCCAAACTAAAATTTTTGATCGAATTAGTTCTTGTCATGTCGAGCTTTGTATTGAGCTTGAATTTTCTCCAACTACTCCTGCACTACCTGATGAATCATTTGAATTCACTAAATGAACTTCCGCACTTTTTCTTTGTGATCTTTCCCACTAGAATCTTCATCTCTCGCAAAGACCATGTCTAAGGTATCCTTTGGAAAACAATCAAAGCATCTCTCAATCGGTGAGCTCTGAGTGGATGAATGCACTACTCAGTTGTATGCATCTTGTAAATAAGGAAGCTGCTTGTCCCACAACTTGGGATGCTTTCCATAATAGCCTTAGAGTAAGTGTATCATTATACAGTTGACAAACTTTGTTTGTCAGTCGGTCTGTGGATGAAATGGCATGCTCCTCTTCAAATTAGTGTACATCATTCTCCACAAGTTCGTACAACAATCTCCAAGAAAGTGAGAGTCTTGATCAGACACAATGGATGTGGGTAGCCCAACATGGACCCATACAAATTGGAAGAAGTGATGAGTAGTGTACTCTGTAGTGACCTTCTTTTTGCAAGGCATTAATACATGTTTTTTTCTAAATCAATCCACAACGACATACAAATAGTCATGAACTCTCCTAGACAAAGGAAAACATCCTAAAAAATGCATTGACATACTTTTCCATGGACGACACGAAATAGGGAGTGGTGTGTAGAGCCCTAGTTTTCTATTAGTCAGCTTGCTAACTAAACAAAACACACATCCCTTTACATATTGAGTCACAACATTTTTCATATGAGGTTAATAACAAAACCTCTGCTCAAGTTCTTCATCCATTACTTTTACCCAATGTTCATCTTTGCATGCTTCTGCCACATTTTGTGGTTCAACAGAAGAGAGAAGTGCCAAATAGCTTGAGGCTTCTGCAAGAGTTCTTCTTGTTTGTACACCTGCTTCCTTCTGCCCCATAATCTGAGATTCTGGATGATTCTTCTGAACATATCTGGATGGAGTCTTTTCTTCTATTCTTGTTTGCTCCTCTGGTTCTTCTTGAGGTTCTTCTTGAAATTCTTCTTCTTCATCATTCTGTCGCTAAGGATATCCTTCATCTTCT